>JANHFX010000763.1:0-42481 GCA_027560015.1 Chloroceryle amazona | reverse complement strand
GGCGCAGGTACCCCGCGCCCGTCGTTCTGCCGCGCACGGCTCCGCAGCAGCGGCGGGAGCCCCTGTGAGCGGGGACGCTGCGGGCTCCCGGCGGCTCCGGGTTGCGTGGCTGGGGGCGCCCGGCGGTGCGGCGGGAGCCGTGCGGAGAGCGGGGTAGTGCGGAGCGGGCAGCCGAAGGGAGGAAGAAGAGAGGTGGCGGTGATGCCTTGGACCGGGCGGTAACGTCACTGATTTTGAAGTCTTGCTCGGTACAGCGAGTACCAAACTGGAAGTTGGGCGAGTCAGGAAATAGGAGTGTTGCTGGAAGCGTGCTTGTAAAATAGACTGCTCTATTCCTGGAGATGTATTTCATATCGGAGCTGTTGCATTGCAGGTATTTTGGTGTAGAGAATACTAATTATAGATCTTCTCAGTCGGAAAGTTTTCTTCCCGTATCTTTAGTGTCTTTTGAAAAAATAATAATAAAAAAAATCTATAAACATAATATTCTCTGCCTGCTAAAAACCAAATATCTAAAGAGCCTTTTCTTGGTAGTATGAAAAACCAACCCGTTTGTTCTTCCTGAAAAAATCTAGTTGCATGTTTTATTCTACATCTTCAGTTATTTGTTGGGTAACCTTGGGTGACTAATGGAAAAGGGTGATGAGGGTTTTTTTCTTGGTCGTCATTTGCTTAGCATTTAAAACCTTGTCAGGGACTGGTAAGGAAATGCTTTTCTTGTAAGCAAGAGAATATCAAAGAGCTCTATTTGTAAGAAGTGTTGCATGGAGACATTTATAGTCAGGAAACTATTTTATATAGCCTACAGCACTTGTCTGTCCTTAATGCTGGGGGAAACGAAGGCGATTGGCACTTCTGAGAAGTGAAACCAGGGTCTCCTAGCAGAGCTGGTGCAGTTCCCTGCACATGTTTTCTCCTGCAGGGTGCGGTAGTCTGTCTCTGAATGAAATTTCTGCTTGTTTATATTGACAGAGTGCTTAAAACAACTCAGATCATTAATGAGTGTGGTGGTGTCAGCTCTTGCACTGATGCTGCAAGAATAGTGTTTTTATCCGCAAGTGCCCTGAATCTTGGTAATGAGAAACTGAGTTTCTGAGTGACTGGTGAAAAATCGTAATTGCCTCCCAACATACAAACACTGTTTCAAAAGTCTTTAGGTTTTGTGATTGAAAGTGTTAGGCTTCATTAGTCCAGGGGCGAGCAGCACACGGTGGAAGAGATTGCTGATGGCTCTGTACGTGGCATGCACAAGGCTACAGCGAGAGCCCTGTCCCCCCAGTGCAAAAGAGGTTCTGACAAACAGGGTTGCTCCGGCAGAGCCCACTGAGGTGGTCAGGGGCTGGAGTACGTGGTGTGTGAGGAGAGGCCAATGCAGTGGGGGCTGTTCAGCCGCCTCCCAGGATAAGGGAAGGTGTAAGGGGGTCTTGCCAGTGTCGCCTACTGCCTGCTCACAGAGAAGGTGGACTCAGACTCTCTTCAGAGGCCTTGCTTCTGACTTTTTCAGTCTTGAAGTTGGCTGCTGGAAAGCAGGATGTAGGACCTAAAGATACAGACTCTCCACTGTGTGCTTTTAATTTTAGCTTTTATCCATATTGCCACTTTTCCTCCCTTCCTTTTCTATGTTGGTAAATTGTTCTCCATCAGTCAGTGTTTGCTTTCACACTGTGCTTGTACTTGCTGCTTTTTTAACTTTTCAGTTTAATTTTCCTTCTATCCCCTTCCTCAATTTGCTCTTGCACTTCTCCCCTGTGCCAGGCTTGGAGGCTGATTCTCACCTGCTGTCTATTCAGGTTATTCTCTGTAGTGTCATCTTTTTTTATTTTTCATTTCTGTCTATCAGTGTTTATGAGTCTTTGATTGAAACAGCGCTAAAAATGTCCTTTGTTTTCTCCTCTCCTCACAGGCAGTGGTGGAAGTAGGAATACAGTTCAGGTTGGGGGAGCAGGGTTGGATTTGCAGTACTGTAATCCTAGGAAAGGTTCTGGAGTCATGAAGCAAGGGCAGTGCCTTTGGGGATTGGCAAATAGTTGTCTCCTCAGGTGCCCTGTAGTAAAATGAGGAGGATCTGTCCAGTGAAGAGTTAAGGCCAGTCACTGATTGTGCTAGTCGGTAAAAAAACATCCTCCTAAGAGCAGTTCAGTGCCTTTCAGATGTGACTCAAGTTCTGCTCAGTCTTGGTATCGGTTGTTAGGAGATGCATTCATATTGCAGCCTTTTCTTCAGGGGTGACCCTGGGAGGGTTTCCCCTCATCTACTTCATCATCTGCTCCAGGGAATTCACAAGTTAACAACCTTGTAGCACGAGTGTCCTGGCTGCAACCAGCCAGTGAGTTCGGGACAGAGGCCTTCCCGTGCTAGACAGCTTATGTGAACAGGCTGTGCTTCCTTAGGAGACCGGGCTGGATGCCTGCTTGTGTCGAGTCAGGTCTGTGTCTCAGAGAGATGAAACTTTCTGACTTTAGCCTGTACAGCCTTTAGCGTGACCTTTGTAACGCCAGTCAGTGCCCGGGGCGGAGGTATTGGGCTTCTGCCTTTGTTCTGGCTCCTGGGGAGGGTGATGACTTCTCCGGGTTACTTTTGCAGCCATTAGCAGGTTGCAGGTGAGAACACCCAAGGATGCTGTTTCCTCATGATGGTGAATTCTTTTTACCATCAGAAATTGCTATTACTGGGTACAGAACTGTTCTTTTAAAACTTGGCCTGTTAATTTCTTGTTCATGCAAAAGGCTTGTTAGGACTTTTTTTTTTTTTTCTTTCCCCAACACAGGGACTTTTTTTAAAAAAAAAAAACACAATAAAACAACAAAGCCCCAAACAAACAAACCAAGCGACCTCCTGATGGACAGATTCCTGTGTTGTCTTTGAAGAGGATGGCACTGTTGTGTCAGCCGTGGGTTTTGGTGTTGCTGTGATGGTGTGGCCTGCTCCAGGGCAAGGTGCAGCTGTGCAGAAACTTACGTGTTTTCTTTACTTGCTTGTAATTGGCCCTTACGTAGGGGTTTTGATCTTCAAAGCTCTTTTCAAATGCTAAGTAATTTTTGCATGATTCCTAAAATACAGGCAAGAAGCATGCCTGCTTTTGTAGGTGGGGAAAAGTGATTTTGATAGCGTGACTTGCCCAAGGCTACAGAAGTCTTTTTCTGGGGTGACATTCACTTTGACAGATTTTGGTGGTTGGTTCTGGGCTTAGTAGGAAGATTTTTTGGCTTCTCTTACCTGTGCCATCTTGATGACAAACTTGAGGACAACACGTTGCTGCCAGGCCTCTCACCAGTAACAGGTGTCAGAAGGGAGTCTGAAGCCCAGAGCACAGTTAAAGAGTATGGAACAGCAGATGGGCTTTTTTTCCAAAAAGTATTAGAACAGGGTAGGTTCTTGGAGGAAGGAATTGGGTCAAAAAGACAGCTTGGTGCTGTCACTGGGCTGAGCTGGAGCAGAACTATTCTGCTAGCAGGGCATGCACATGGGAATGCCCTGTGGGTAGGAAAGGCTTTGATCAGATCTTACATCTTACTGGGCAGTGGATAATCTGGATGTAAGACATGGATACAAAGCTCTGCTTCTTTTGCAGAACTCGTTGCATGCAGCTGACCTTTGGTATTGGGAACCCACTGAAATTTGGTGGCCTTTCATAATAGGAAGCTCTTTTTCACCAGAGACATGTAGTTGGCCTGTTTCTGTGGTGTTTGCTGCTGAGAGTGCCCTGTTGTGTTAGCCAAGGAGCTCCTGGTGGTCTTTAGTACCTTTGAGCTACAGCAGTGCTATTTATTCTGTCTGTTAAAGGAAACTGAGGCAGAGCGCCTGGGTAGGAGCTGTGCTGTAGACATAGGAATGAGGGGGTGTCAAGCGGGATGGAAATGTACCATAAATGGCTGCTAGTCCTATCACAGCAATCTGAGATGTGACACAGTGATACGTGATTTACTCTGGAGTTTGCCCTAGGTTGTTTGGTTTGAATGTCTGCGGCTCAAATAGTGAATTCAGTTTTGCTTTTTCTTAAGGTGAATCTAGTTGCTTCCGTCTCTTCAGGGTTTTTGCCTCTTTCTGCTCCTGTGTGCTTTCCCAGCTCTCCTTAGCCACCAACTTGCTTCTTGCAGGTCACCTCTTGCAGTTGCATCTCTAGCAGCTTTGGCTCTAGTGAATAATCCCAGCCAACTTTAGTGGTTTATATGGTGCTACATTTCTCCCCTTAACATTGGTGGATCTCACACGTGGGCTGTGACTTTCTCATTGGGATGTGGTGGCCTAAATACTGCCCTGAGTCCTGTTCTGCCCTTCCTTTTGGGTCACATCCCTCTACTTGCTGTAAGGTCTTTTGAAGGGCAGTTTTCCGTGCTGCTTCCATCCCCACTCTACCCTGCCTGTGACTGATCCGGAGCTGTGGCACAAATGCTGTGGAACGTTGGCACTTGGCAGTTGTGTTGGAGCTGGGGACTGTTGGACTTGGAGCTGCTCAGGATTTATGTGCCCTGGTGGAGGACCTTTTTTTGGTGAAAGATGAAATGCTGGCAGGTGAAGTGGAGGTCTCCTGATTCACATAATATGCCTTTCTGTGAAATGTCAGCAGCGGTTTATGAGTATTGATTGTCCCTTCTGGTACTGTATTCTCACTTTGTCATGCAAATAGAGCTGAGTAGGATGACATTTCAGTGAACTTGTGTCGTCTCTTGTAATGGAAAAGTTGCTATTTAGAATACCAAAAGAAATTAACGAAGAACACAGTAATATAATTTTGTCGTTTTGCTGTTTGTTTGGGTTTTGTTGGTTTGTTTGTTTTTGAGCAAGGGAAATGGGTTCTGAAATCATACCTGAAGCTGGAATAAAAGGCAAATGACTGTCCATTCCATCCAGATGTCTCTGAGCACATCTCTGAAAGCTGCTGAATTAAACAGCAAGCCTCTGACTGTAGAGTGTGATGCACAGCTCTTGAATAAGGAGCTAATGTCTTGTCCTACCCAGTTATTATTATCAGGCTAGATGATAGTCAAAGGAGTCCCTCTGTGTTTGAGTGCTCTTGTAGAGCTGAGCAAGACCCAAACATCCCTTCTGAGCAGCTGCTGCACCATCCTTCCCTTCTGCAGTAACCTCCTACCAGCTTGTACCAGTAGCCAAAAATACTACATCCATAAGACTTTAGTGTGTGATTGTAGTAAGATGGCTGTGGCTTTTCATTCAGCAGTTTCTGTGTGAGGTCTGAGACATCAATTAGTTACTTGAGAAGTGGCATCATATCCGACTGTCCTGATGGTGATTAAACAAGTTGTCACTTCAGGGAACTGGAGGGATTTTGTAATGGACACATGTGCTTCTTGTTGGCATTTCATGTGTCCAACTTGAAGGCATGACACATGAGTGACTACTTCACTTTAATTTGTCCTTAACATCTTAAAAAGCTCCGAGCAGTGGAAACGCTGGACTGTTACATGATAGCGTATGCTATGCTAATCACCTTGAACGCTTACAGTGCTTCTCTTCCCTGAAGCCCTTGGCACCATGTTAGTATTAGTGGAGAAACACTGCCGCAACCAATAAACTGAGTTTCCCAAGCAGGTTCTTGTTTTCTAAAGTGCAGTGGTCTGGCTGAGGTAAGCTACTACAGGAAACTGGTCCTGCACAGCTCGTGATCTTGAAGGGAAGCAGGTTCTTGTGGCTTCCCATGGCATGACCAAGAGAAGGATGAGAAATCTGATGCTGCTTACATCAAGAACAGGATATGACACTTGCTTTAATCATATGAATGTTCCCAGAGGCATTACTGGCATATCAGTGCATGTGTGTTCTTTTGTCTTTTACTATTTTATTTGTCTTTTCCAGTTTTTCAAGAAAGTGGTAAATTACAAAGGATGTATATGTGAGGGCAGAAGGATCTCGGCTTGCTCTAAAACTTGTTCCATACTCTGTGGTGTCTTTGCATGTGTTGCAGTATGCTGAAACATGGCATGTGGCACTCACTTTATTTTTCTTTGTACCTAGGTTCACTTCCCTGATGTTGAACGAGTGGAGTGGCTGAACAAGGTGAGGAGCTCTGAAATTCTAGTTTGTGAGCTTTGAGCTGCATCACAGCACAAACTCTACTGGCCAAATCTGAGAAATTTTTCAGGTCACTACGCTCACTCAGATCAGTGTCTGTACTTAAGTCTTGGAACCACTTAAGTATAGAGTTGCTACTGAGGTTTTGGTGAGAGACAAATGTGTGCTTGGTGGATACAGGTTTGAAAGGTTGAATTTGGCCACACTTCATTCTGAGATTAAACAAAGAAAAAAGAAAGTATGTGTGCGTGTGTATATATGTATATATATGTGTGTATATATACAGATGCATATGTATTATTATTTTAGCAAAAGTAGTGGCATCTGTTACTGGAGAGGCTCCCAGAGAGCTCTGAGGCAGGTCCTCCCATCAGTAGGTATGGTCATCTTTCACTGGATCTGGATTCTGTGGAATTCAAATAGCTGAGCTTGCAAATTAAAATCCACTAACTATCCTGATTTTCTCGTTACCAAACTTTCTTTCTGATGTAAAAACTCATCTCACTCTTCTCTAAATAAACCTAACTCCAGGGAACTTTGTGATGCTTTATAGTAATTAGGGACTATTGTGCTTGAGAGACTTTAACACTGGGCTTTGCTGTCTCAGCCCCAGTGGCTAGAAGCAGTTTATAGACTCTGTGGTGCTGAAAACTCACCTTTCAGTTCCTAAAACAAAATCCTTTTCTAAGGAACTGAGATGAATCCTTCCATAAGGATGATTTAAGGTCAAAAATGGGACTTGGTATTTTAAAAGGACAGATTAATAGCTAGGTGTTTTGTGATGTGTGTGTCTGTTTCTCAACAGAAGATATTTTATGTAATCTTAAGTGTTTGTCTGCTTTTGCTGTTCTTTAGGTCCTTGTACAGGCTTGGCCATACTTTGGGACAATCATGGAAAAAGCCTTTAAGGAAGTTATTGAACCAAAAATCAGAGCAAAGAATGTACATCTGAAAACATGCACCTTTACCAAGATCCACTTTGGCGAGAAGGTAGCATGAATCCTTTGCTGTTACAAAGAATTGCCACTTCAGTCTTTCCTGAAAAGCTCAGATACGAGGGGAGTCTGATGTTTGGCTTGGAATGTTTTAACAAAATGGCATTAGTACAACACTGCTGCCTCCTTTGTTCCCTCCTCATGTTGACTTGAGCACCTTCACTGTGAAGGAAAGACAGGGGAGTTGCATCCCTTCCCATCAGCTGTCAGTATCACGGCACTGGAGATGGAAAAAGGGACACATATCCACGTGCCTTTCTTTTGTGCTCTTGTAACAGAAGCTTTTGGTGCTTCCTATAGCTTGCAGCATGGGTTACTTGCAACCAGCCTTGATTTTGAGAACTGCTAAGGCTGTTCACACTACTTCTTTAAGGGATAAACTTGTGTGGTTTGCTCATACTTGTCATGCAGTTGTTCCAAGTCTTTAATGAATGCTTCTCTACTCAGACTGATTGAACTGAGCAGGACTGTTCAATTGGGCTTAACTTGAAAGATACTAACTATGTCATATCTTGTTTGTCTTTATTTCAGTGCCCTAGAATCAATGGAATAAAAGCCTACACCAAAGAAATCGATAGAAGACAAGTTGTCCTAGACTTGCAGATATGGTAACATTTCATCGCTGTTACTATAGATGGTTCTTAACTCATTGCCCATGACACCCGTGTGTGGGTTGTCATACTGGACTGGACATGTGGTCCACTAAGATCAGCAAGAAGTGGGGAGATCCTTATCTTGTATCAACCTAGAATGATATGAGATAATCTGTCCCCTAGCTGGCTGACCTCAGGACTTACAGAAGTGAGATGGGGTACATCAGCCTTTAAGTCAGAAAGCAGTGTCACCTGCATAGGCCCAGGTGTCACTTCCTCTGGCCCATCACTGCTACCATGGGTGAATGAAAGTGTCCTTTGGCTTTGCCATTCAGGGCAGTAGGAACCCAAGCTGTGAAACTGTATTTCCTGTTCTGACAGCTCCGACGACTCTTGAGGATGGTGGTGCTTGGTCTGTCTTGCCCCACTATGGTTCCTCTGCAGTCCAACCTCTTCAATACTTCCAGAACCACTCGCACTGTTTATTTTTTTAATTCCTTCTCTAGATTAATCCTCTTGTTTTACTCACTATTTGTTCCATGTGCCACCTAACATATTTGCTCTTTGTGATTACAGCTGTTGTCTGATCAGAAAACTGCCTCTAGCTCTATTAACAACAAAATTAGATAAACATTTGGTACCTCCTAGGCTGTTTTGAATGGTCTTGTGTGTTTTGTAAACATCAGAGCCACTGCAGAGCTAATCTAGTTTAGTCTGGAGAGTGTAATTACTGGGGGAATAACCACTTGCATGCTGCTGTAGCTTAGTGGGCAGTTGAGCTGCCTTAATTTAAATGGCTTTTTTTCATGGCAGTGTCAGGAAAAAGCAGTGCAAAATTATGGAGTATCTTGGCAACAGCACAGAGCTGCTCAGACCTGTGCCTGTTGCTTAATGTGGCAATGGCATGGCAGCATCCCCAGCCCTGGCAGAGCAACATCACTCCCTGCAACGTGGCAGGCTTGGTTTTCGGCCAGAACATGTTGTGTATCAGTGCTGTCAATGTAGTGCTCTTTCTAATACCCAGACTGGTTTCAGGGCACTTTGGCTGATCATTTGTGCTTTCCATGTCGAGATTGAGGGATGGGATGCCTTTAAGGCTCTGCAGGAGGTTGCTGCTGTTCTCTGTTAAACTGTTCTCCAGGCTTCTCCCACATACTCATATTCCCTGTCTTTTTAACAGTCCTCTGCAGAGGGATTCCCCCACCTCCTCATTCCTGTCCCTTTGTTGGACCCAACAGCATTTCCAAACTATCCAAACACTTCTGTTCCTCATCCTGATGACTTAACCTGAACTGTCATCTGATAACCCAAGTATTTTCTGTATTCACACAGGACTATTCAGACTACCTTGACCCTCTGATGGGGATCTCTTCTCCGGGTCTGTGTTAAGGACCTAGTTTCTGTTACAGTAATACATTAGCATCAGTTTGTGCAACTGAACTGGGTGTTGTGCGTTGTACAGTGTCCACAGGAGATAGTGTGTTACTTCCAGGAATAGGGAGAAGCAAATCTATGAGCAGTGGTGTTATTTAGATAACTTTTTTTCTGGGTTGTCAAAGGAATGTGTTGGCTTTGGGTTTTTTTTAATCAAAGAAGTGGATGATGTCCACTTTTCTGCAGTGAGGCAAGCCTCCATTATAAAATAGGCTGTCATAGCTACATGAATAGCAGCAAGTGTCTGCACAAGAGCAGCTGGTGTTGGGAGAAGAGTTTAGAGGAAATGGATTTGAGCTGACCAGTGTGAGGCTGCTGCCCTTTGTACCATTCTCTTGGTCGCTGCGTGCTGGTGAGGTTCAGATGGCTGGATCTGTCCACAGAGCTGTGTACTGCTATCATAGCCCTGGAGGAGAGAGTGATGTTCTGTTGGGTGCCAGTGTGGTGCACTTTGCAGTGCTGAGACCACAGCAACTGACTTCCCTCTCGTGGGTTGGGTTTCAGAGAAGTGTAGCTATACTGCAGTGAACATTAAAGGATAACATGTCTGCATGTTATAAACATGACTCCTTTGCCTTGGTGCTTGCTAGCTGTAATTCTGTGGGAGGTTCCTTGGTGAACACACGTGAGTGGCTGGCTCACCACTGCACACAGCACTGACCAGGGTGGCTGCAGGAGGGAAGGCTGAGCAGCCACTTCACACAGGGTGCTGTTATCCTGGTGGACAGCAGCCCTGCCCTGCTTCAGTGCTGAGTTACCCTGGGCAGTATCTTCATTCACAAATCTCAGCATGCTCTATAAATGCTTCTTGCTTTCAGTCTCACAGCATTACAGGATGAGAGATTTTTTTTTTTTTCCCCTTCAGTTTTTTCAAGGAGCCAACTAGACTCTGAAGTCCAGAGTCTTTGACTTGGCTGGGGAAAAACACGGGAAAAGAACAGGAGCAGAAAAAACCTTTCTCTCTTAGCCTTCCTTTGTGGTCTATATGGAATCATTTGTGTAGTTTTAATAGCAATTCATAACAGATGGACCATCAAGTGTTTTGTTTAATCTGTGCTCGTGGTCTCTGTGACATGATGTGGCACTGAATGCTGTGGTTCAGGTCTGTGCCATGTGAAGAAGAGCTTCCTTTACTCTGGGTTAAATTTGTGATGTGATATCATGAATTGCATCCTTTGCTTGGGAGCTGTAAAAAGTAGCACTTAGAGGTCCCTTACTGGTATGGGCACTAGCTGTCAGCAGAGCCAGTGATGCAGTAGATCTGGTATTGCATGGAGTTACCAAATGGAACTTGAGAAGCTGCTTTAATTAAATCTATTAACAACAGCTTACACGTCTATAGCATCAGAGTGCTGGGAATGGCTATGTAGAGCACAGTCTCATTACAGTCTTGACACTCCCACGTGAAAGGAATATACCTGAGATTTTGGCAGGAAAACCAAGGCTCAGAGGTGATTATTTGTGAGGCACAAGAGACCTTTTGGCAAAGGCAAGGAAGGAGGCTATATAAGTCTTCTTTCAAAATCTTTTGATTTGTCCTTGATATGATGCACATAAATTTTGTCATAGCTTATGGGATTGATAAAAGGGATAAAGACTTCTTTGACATCTAGACTTTAAAACACGATTGCACATATTGAAGTGTTACTGGAGAAAAGAGACATCTAGGACTGGGTGGGAAGTTTCTGACTGTGTGGAAAGGCATAAAGGTTGTAAATTGAAACATCAGAACTATTATTTACTGTGCTGAACACTGGCAACAGCTGAATTAAATCCTCTTGGATTAATTACTGCAAATTGAGGAACTGATTTGGACTTCTCATTTAGACTTCTCCTGTGACAAAGCTCCATTAACACCCAGTGTAATGAGCTGTAAGGTAATGTCAAAATTGTAGAAATTAATAAAGGCAAAAATAAGTTTGTTTAATTATGTGACTAGCTTGTAAGGAAGACTGTTAATTTTGTCATGGTCTGTGAGGTTGTTTAAGAAATGAGAATGCTCTAACATTAAAGGCTTTAATTTGTGTGTTATGAGCTTTTAAAATTATCTTAAGTTACTATCTATAAACAAATATTCAAGAACTTTGCTTACAAAAGTGGAGACAAATTCACAGGGTTACACATTCCTGGCAGGATTTTTTGGGGGATGGGTAAATACATCTATGTCTAAATTACAGTGTGAATTAGTGACAACTGCAGCACTGTTTGCCCATCTAGATGTGGTCAGAACAAAAATCTTGTCCTTTTTCTTTGATTATGGGGTGAAATTATGCATGCAGGCAGCAAGCACAGCACATTCACTGTGCTGCAGTATGTTTACACCCTGCTTTACCTGCAGGGTGTTTGCGCGTCTCCATCCGGAAAGAACCATTTCTCAGAGGACTGAAAGGGAACTTGGTAGCTCCCTTCGATTGTTTTCTGCTAGAGGCATCAACAAATTTGCTAGGTTGTGCTCACTGGGGAGTGGCTATTGGTTTCTGCATAAGGTGATGTTTGTACTTTTATTGAAGTCTAAGGTAGATTCCAAATTGCGGAAGTGCTGCACTCGGCATTCGTTGTATTTAAAGCCTGATGCTCTCCATGGAAACTGACCAAAAAATCTGATCTGAGTCGTTGTCTTTTAATTCAGCCTCAAGGAAACCAAGTTATTTTTATTGATGAATTTTTTCTTCAAGTGGGCTTTTTGGTTGTGGACAAGGTGAGGATGCCATATGTAATGGCAGGGTGGCTCTGCATCAGCATGGGATCTGGGTCACTGGGTTGTAGGGTGGGATCAGGCCTCTGGCAGAGAAGGGAGCAAGAGGGCTGTTGTTGTGACTTGCCTCAATCAACTGCCAGTCTTGGAATGGAAAAGTTATCTTGGCATTTTGCAGGTAGACAATATCACAGCTGACTGCAGGATTTCTTTTTCTTGTGAAGCTCTGCCCCTTGTTCCATGTGCTCAGCTTTCTCCTTTCAGTTGCTTAAAAATCTCATCTCAGCTTGTGGGGTCATGTTGTCAATCATTAAACTACTTTAATTTATACTCCATACAGCACAAAATATCTCATTGGAATATTGCAAACTGTGTAATAACATGAGAATTTTCTTTCAGTTACATAGGGGACTGTGAGATTCACATGGACATATCGAAATTTAATCTTGGAGTGAAAGGCGTACAGGTGCGTGCAGTGCTAACACTGTCTGTTCAAGGCTGTGTGTGGCGGGAGGCAGCGTGTCCCAGTGGGGAGCTCACAACACTGAACTGGGAAACCAGCAACTGAAGGCTTAGAATGATTGGCTCTATCTCTTCGTGTTTTGGTTGGGGAAATTATGCCTTCCATGGAAAACACCAAAATACCACTTTTAAGCTTCTTAGTGTCACTCTTAAACAGGGCCAGTGCTAGAGCATTGAGCTTGTGTGGACCAGCTTCTGCCACTGGATTTCAGAGAAGCTGCATGCTGGTAGAGAACTTCAAAAGAGACAGTTATGCCAGAGTACTCAAAAACTGGAGTAGATTAGACCAACAACCTGTTCTTACAATGCTAAAAGCTATTAGGCAGATCACCCCATTGTGTGGCAGTCAGGACTGAAGAGACTCCACAAATTTGGAAAGGATGCCTGATACTCATAGCAGTGGTTTGAGGGGATGAGGTTATGGATACTAAATTCTAAATAAAATGTCTTCAAGTAGGATTTTTAAAATCAGCTCCATCACTGAAAAGCTCACAGTTTTGAAACCATCCTGAGAGAACCTTCAGACTCAGTTGTCTGTGGTGTGTTCTGTTTGCAGTTGTACGGGACATTGCGGGTGATACTGGAACCTCTTCTAACTGATGCACCTTTTTTTGGAGCAGTGACCTTCTTTTTTGTGCAGAAACCGGTGAGTCAGTAGTGATCTGCACTCTGCAGCCTTCTCACCTTTTGGTCTGTCTGAATGCATGGGGAGGTCTTCAGCGAGTGTCCGTTGCTGGAAACCCAAACTGCATAACTCTGAATGCCTCACAGTGCAGGTAGTTGTTTAGCAAATTCCTGATTGTTCAATGCTCCTCTTGAACTCCAAGAGGACAAGAATGAATTTGTCCTATTCTATTGTAGCAGTGCCTAAAAAGTTACTTGCTTCACTTTTATGAATGGAAGGATTTTCCAGTGGTGACAGCACGGGAGCTATTTCTCATACCTTTGCTGCAAGGTTTCTGACAGGTGGATTTTAAATCTTCCCATTCATACGTTTTAAATGCAGTCATCCTGGAGACCATCCAATCATGGTTGTGCTTTGAAAACTTGCCTGTTTAAGGTCACATGCCTTGTAATTGAAATGTGGTTTAATAAAACACAAGAAACGTAGTCTTGTAAGAACCAGTTAACTTGTAGCACACAGCTTTGCTTACTTGTGGTTTATCTGCTTCTTTAGTTCATGGAAGTTACACATTTTTGATCTTGGATGAGGTGTTTTTGCATTTAGGTGTAGTAGCATTATTTTAGCACATGAAAATAAATTCTTGTTTATTGTGTGAATAGAAATGCAGACTACTGAAGTCAGGTGGTATTTGTAAATTCCCCCACCTCTGGCCATAGGCCAACCCCTAAGTGAAAGGATAAGGAAACAGCTTCCAAGTCTGGGTAGAGCTGTCAAATTTGCTACGTGTGACCCCAAGGCATCTGCCGGTGGCCCTTGCTTGGGACTGAATGCTGCCTTCCCCAGTGCTTGCAGGGTAAGTCCCAGTGATGCCCTCAGTGCGGGTTTGTCAGGTAAAATAGATAAGGGTGTTGCTGCCAGATGTTGGTTTTAATGTACAGATTCAGTCATTTGCTGGTGCAGGTTTTGCTTTCTTTAAACAGCTGGTTTTGGTTTATAAGTGTTTTCTTCCCCTTTAAATTGTACATTTGTTCTGAAATAAATTTTAATGGTCCTGTGTAATTTTTCTCCCTGGTCTTGTTGTAGCACTTGGAAATCAACTGGGCGGGCATGAGCAACCTCCTGGATGTCCCAGGGATTAAGTGAGTGTCTGTTTTGCTTCGCTTTATTCTTCTTTAATAAGCTTTTGGAAGTTGGGGTGGATTTCTCCAGTAATCCTCAGTTATTCTCAAGAGTGGTGTGTAAAAGGTGTTACACTGATACTCATGCCATTGTACCTGGCTGTGGAGTCTGCAAAACCAGAGGAGGGTGCTTTTTACATTCTGTCAAATTGATTCATTGCATTTAGGATAGAAATAGTAAATCCCCCAAAATGTAATGGTCTGTAAACTAAAGAACAAGCCCTTCTGTTTCCCATGTGCCAGTTGCTTTGAAAAGTGGATGAGGTAGATCTAGGTGACTGGCAGTCTGTGATATGTTTGTGTATCTTGAAGTGAAAAAAGAGAAGGTATCACAAAGTCGCAGTCCCTCTGACAAACTGAAATACAACCCATGATAAAGAAAACTGCACCAGATTTATAAGGAGAAATGTTCTTCTCTTTCTGTGTCATCTGCTCACACTTCAGCGTCTTCAGAAAATGTATCTCTTCCCCAGTGCTTCTTGGGTTGATCTTGTATATAAAACTTGCACAGCAAGGATCAAAATCTTAGTGGTTTTCAGAGCTGTAAGTTTCAAACTGTTTCTTCCATGTGGAGATTCACTTTGCCTTGTTTCCTTACTGTAAGGAGAAAATTTTGTTACACAAGAACAAAATATATTTGGTTACTCAGCCATTGCCTTTCTCCCTTTATATGCAAATGCAGACACTTCTGTTCCCCTTGCTCCTGCTGCAGCTCATGGTTTGCAGACTTGTAGGAAGTGACTGGCTACTTTAGGTGCCAGTTTATGCATTAAAGGGCCTCTGAAGACCTTTGATGTTGAGTGAGAGGAAGCTTTCTTTTTGTCTTAATTTGAGGCCAGAGTGGCCTTTTTGCCTGAAGTTTACCCTGAGAGCTCCAGTTTTTATCAGAGGAATTGATCTGTTTTTTTCCTAACGTGGTTTCCTTAATCCTTGCAGGGAGAAGGTATGTAGGTGTTTCAACCTACAGCCTCTCAATTAAGTGTAAATTTGGTGTCCTGAATTTTCAATCCGTGGTTTTCTCACAGAGATTTGAACACAGAAACCTTTGCTTGTTCATCAGCACCGTACATGAAAGCAGAGAGCAAAACACGCCTGACCGTGAATGGGCTGAAGTACAGGTTGAACAAGAGCTCTCCCTTTCAAATGAATTTGGCTTACATAAGAGTGTAAAGAAATCATCTGTAGTTGTCCATCCTCATGTACAAGCTGTGTTTAGTTGGGTGTACCCTGAGCCTCGAGAGAGGGACAGTTCTGTCACCTTCCTGTGGGGTTGTTTGGACAGGAAAGCCAAGAGCCTGACCAAGGGCTTTCAGGCTCCTGATTTCACACTTGGAGTAGGAGAGGACTTTCCTTCTGTGCAAGTCCAGTCTCATCTGTGAACTGGGATGATTTTGCTGCACAGTCTTAGGCTGAGAAGCTGCCTTGTAAGCACTGGATTTATCAAGAGGATGAAGGCCTTTCATATGTTTGGTGCCCTTGGGTTTTCCTTTTAATATGGTCTTCTGCTCATGCTGAGTTGTAGTACTATGTTGAAATCCTCTCATTAATCACCTGGAGAGTACTGGATTTCTGTGATAGCCAGAACTTCTCTTGCTCAGGAGAAATAAGTCTAATTAGTTGTCTCCACCATACAAATAGAGCAATTGTAAGGAAAAGATTTAAACAGAAAAGCTGAAAATATGTAAGTTTCACAGAATCACAGAATGTTAGGGTTTGGAAGAGGCCTGGAAAGATCATGTAGTCCAACCCCCCTGCTGGAGCAGGATCACCTAGATCAAATCACACAGGAACACATCTGGGCAGGTTTTGAATGCCTCCAGAGAAGGAGACCCCACAACCTCTCTGGGCAGCCCATTCCAGTGTTACCCTCACCATGAAGTTTTTTTCTCATGTTTATGTGGAACCTCCTGTGTTCCAGCTTGCACCCTTGTCCTATTATTGGATGACACTGCGAAGATCCTGGCTCCATCCTCCTGACACTTACTCTTTAAGTATTTATAAACATTAATGAGGTCACCCCTTAGTTTTAAAAAGACTGGAAAGTTCTCTAAACTTCAAGACAGACAATGCCCTCAGTTCAGCCTGTGTGATGTCCTGTGTGCTGAAGGTCCAGTTACTTCAAACAACACTTTTCCACATAGTGCAAGTGATACCAAGGTATAGATTCTCCTATTTTGCTTGTTTTGTTTTGTTTTGTTTTTAATTAAAGAAAAAAAAAAGAAAAAAGCTAAACCTTCTTTTGGTTTGAATGTGGCTGGCTTCTCCTTCCATTTTACAGTAAGGTCACAGCATATGTCCAAGCGCAGACCGTAGTGTGTGCTCAGGACATATTCTAAGTCTAAAACCAAACTACCTCAAGGTCTTGAGCCACTTATGAAATACTGAAGATTCCAAATTCCCTCCTCACCTTGTCTGTCTCTGATGTCAGCATTCCCAAAGGAACCCAGAAGGCACATGAGTTTGTATGCATGATGATCTCATTCTATGGCCTAGGCTCCCAATCATTTGCAACCTGCTAGAGCCAAATTCACATCTAATAACCCCAGACTGGAACATCCCTGCATGCAAGTAGGCACTGGACCATATGTGCCACAAGGCAATGGAGATTATGTGCAGAATGATAGGGAGTAAGTTTGAAAGGGATCTTGAGAGGCTGCCCCATGCTCATGTTCTCCTTTGCAGGAGCTCAACTGGATCCAAATTATTGACAGGAGACAATCCACATCTGCCTTTGGTGATTGGTTCTGGCGTTGAACTGTCCTCTCTGTTTCCTCTTATGCTAAGCTAAACATCACAAGCATGAGTTTCTTCTGCCCATCTGCAGTTGTACCTAGGCACTTTTTCATAGAATCATAAAATTTTTATTTTTATTGAGTCCAACCATAATCCCAGCACTGCCAAGTCCACCACTAAACCATGTCCCTCAGCACCACATCCACATGTCTTTTTAAATGCCTCCAGGGATGGTGACTACCACTTTCCTGGGCAACCTACTCCAGTGTCTGATAGCTCTTTGGGGGAAGGTAGGCTGTATCACCTGTTTCATAGTGCCCATTTCTTTTGCTGTGCCTCATTCTTTCATTCTAACTGAAATTGTAATTGCTTGTAGAGATTTAGGTTTGTTTTTTTTTTCTTTCCCCACCTGCAGTGTAATGTCAGACTCACTAATTCAAGACTTCATTGCTGCACGGCTGGTTCTACCAAATAGGATCACAGTGCCACTGAAAAAGAATATGAACATTGCCCACTTGAGGTTCCCTATCCCACATGTGAGTTGTTTTTTTTCAGTAGGGGTGTTAATCTAGCTGAGGGTGCCTTTGCCACAGTGTGGATGAATTCAAGCTTTGTATCTTGGGTTCCTGTATCAGCTGTTTCAACTTGGACTGGAGGCTTTCTGTAAGTAATATTTTAGAAATATAAAAGCAGATGTTGGGTAGCTCATAATTTGGAGGGGAGGGAAGGCAGGCTGGAAGGTCCTGCCCTCTATACATGGCCTAGAAGTCTATTTGGATACTGAGCTCACTTACCAATTTAAACCTTTAGTCTCATTTGAGAATACCTCAGATCTTCAGTTAGAGGGTGAATACATGAGAAATGAGTGTCAGGCTACTTAATTTAAAAACAAAAATCAGAAAAAAAACCCCTCAACAACAAATCTTCTACATGCTTGACATGTTCAGCTCGTTAGTCTCCTTCCTCCATCAAATACTTAATACTCTCATTAATGAGGATAGATATAAATGAATGAGAAAGGGATGCTCCCTATTGCAAACTTTCATCACCAAATTGAAACTGAGTGGCCACTCTGCAGTAAAATAAGAACCTGCCAATAGGTGATTAGTTCCTGCTTCAGTCAGTGGGAATTGATTTTTACTCTACACTTGATTTGACTGTGTGAATATGTCTGGTGTGAATATGTATGTTTCTGAATTAAAAATAAATTGAAGAATATTTCCTACCCAATTATCTAGATTGGTTTGTGTATCTGCTTCAGGCTTTTTTCCCCTCTAGGTAAATGGTGGAAAAAGTATTTTAATACAGGTGTCATTGGAAATACACTGCATCAAAATACATCTTTGCAAAACTGCAGTAGTGACTACCCTTGCTGCCTGAAATAACAAGTCTTAGGAGGTAGCATATTGCAATTATTCAAAGATCTCATTTTCCTGACCAATCCTGTATCTTATTTTATTCAGGGAGTTATAAGGGTTCATCTACTAGAAGCTGAAAACCTTGTCCAGAAAGACAGTTTCCTCGGTGCAATCAGGGGGAAGTCTGACCCATATGCTCTTCTTCGCGTTGGCACGGTGCAGTATCGGAGCAAGACAATTTCCCGAGATCTTAATCCTATTTGGAATGAGACTTTTGAGGTACTGAATCTTTTGATCCTTCCATCTATCGGATGGACAGACATTTACATCCCTGTGCTTGGAGGACCTTCGCTTAGCTGACTGCACAGGAGCAGGTGGACTTCCTTGTTACTTGATTGAGGCATTTCTGTCCCTTAAACAAATTTACATTTACATTGCAAACTTGAAATGTCATTGAGGTTGATCTGATTTACATATGTGCATTTTTGGAGGAGGTGCAGAGCCCTGTTCAAGTATCAGTCATTGCAGTAGTCTGTGCAGCTGTTGTCTGCTCTACCATTGATTCTTCTCTGCTTATTAGGGATACCCGTTTGAGGGATTTGACTTGTAGTTCAAAAACAGGCAAACTGTTTTTGAAATGTTTTCACCCATAATCAAGTCTACTTGTTAATACAATTAGCCATGAAATAGTAGGGAATGTCCTCAGTGTGCTATACAGCTCTCAAGTGCCATGTTCTCGTCCATACCCTGAGCCTATATGAACCTATGTGAATGCTTTTTATTTTTAATCAATACCTATTTCTCCATCAGTTTGTTGTTCATGAAGTGCCTGGTCAGGACTTAGAAGTCGACTTGTATGACGAAGATCCAGATAAAGATGACTTTATGGGCAGGTAAATTACCATGACCCTTGCTCAGGGTCTAGTAACCTCTGCAGTGGGGACACCCAGATTATTCATACCAGAAATCTAACCTTGAAGAAAGCTATTTCCTTTGTCCAGATACTGATATGAAATTATTCTTTCCTAGTGCAACTTTGAACAAGGTAGAGAATAGTCCCAGACTCCTGCAGGGAATCCTGGGAGGCCATTAGTAGTGATAGCTACCACACAACTTGAGAATTACTTCAAATTTATTTTAGTTTTGGAAGTATTTCAAAGGTGAGACTTCAGAAGTGTAAGAGTATTCGCACTTGAACACAGCTAATGTGGAGAAGTTGTTATTTGGAGTAGATTTGCACGTGGGCTTTTTTGGTGGTGGTTTCTTCTCCCTCCAACAGCAGTATGCTGTATGCCTAAATATACACTGAAATGTTAGCTTTTTGTCTTTCAGCTTGCTTATAAACCTCATGGATGTAATGAATGACAGAACTGTTGATGAGGTAAAGATCACAGCTTATTTCTAAATGTAGTTGGTGGTGTATGTTTACCTGCACTCATTTGTGCTCTCCCTCTGCTATTACATTGTTTCTATGTGCATGCTTGCACTGTGGTGTTTTCACAAAAAGAAAATATATTAACTCAGAAAACTTGAAGTATCCATTAAACTAACCTTTACAATCTAGCTGGCAGCCTCACACAGCCCTGCTGTTACACTGAGCCAGCACTGGGGTGTCTTGTGTTGATAGCTCATCTCCTGTATGTACCAAGTGTTTTGAACAAGGCTACAGGTAAAGTTTGGTGAAACAGTTTGATTGCTGAGGAAAGAATGATCCAATCTTATTGTGGTTCATCCTGCAACCTAGTACTTGCAAACAGTGCTAGGGTGCCTGTTTTGTGCTGCTGCTAGTTGCAAATATCCATTTACTTTACATTTATATGGGTATCTTATTTTTGTTCTTTTATTTTTTCCTGGCTTGTGTTTCTAAGTAGAGGGACGTGCTATAATCTACATGTCAAGCTAAGGTGCTCAAAGTACTATTGATATTGTATATTGTGCATAAGTCTCAGATGCACCACATCTATAAAAATTATTCTGCCTCACAGTTCTTAAGTTACTTTTTGTTGTCTCCATTTAGTGGTTTCCCTTAAGTAAGACAACAAGTGGACACTTGCATTTAAAACTGGAGTGGCTTTCACTAGTAAAAGACCAAGAAAACCTACATGAGGTCAGTATCTTTGCTTAAAGGTTTCAGATACTCCAATCCCTGTCCAGTGATCCACAAAGGAGTGTGCAAAAGTAGGAACCCCGAGCAAACTCATGGGAGTTTTCTCTGTCTGACAAAGTTTTGATGAGAATTCCCCCATTCTGTCCCTCCCAAAGAGGAAGGGCGTTTGCTTGCCTTGAGTCCCTTGGTAATTCAGGAGTAAGTGGCAGCTATTTTCACTTGAATCAGCAAAGCTTTGTTTGACTCACTGCAAAATGTCCTCTTACAGTTCCCTTCTTTGATAATTTTTCCCTCCCTCTTCATCTAGGATCTGTGCAGGATCCTGTCTCTAACTGCACTAGTCGTAGATCAGTGCCCAGCACTGATGCTTGGTGGGGCTATGGTTCCAAATGGTGTCTTACTTGTCCTGCAGAATTATTTGGATGCAGCCCAACTCCCAGTGATGCTGTTTCTTCATAATCAAGCAAAAGCATTTAAGTTCCACTGAAGTGAATAAGTTTTGCTTCCAGGCTTTGTTCTGATGGCACTCACTGACATTGATTTATGTGATTGAGCATATTTTTAGGTGTCTTGCTGCATTGGGGAATCAAAACAGTTCTGCACTAGCGAGGTTGAAGAGCATTAAAGGCCAGTGAATTGTCAAGATTTACACCTCTCCTTGCTGGTCTGTTTAAAACTGTCATGTTATATTGGCTTGCACTCCTCTAAGCTGCAAGTTTTAGGAGAAAGGTGAAGAGCTGCTTACATTTCAGAAACTGTCCTTTGAATTTGTGTTGTACTTTACATTGTCCTTGAGGGATGATCATGCCTACCTTGTGTTTTGTTTTTCCTGGCCTTCACAGGATAAGAAGGGTCTGTCTACAGCTATTCTGGTAGTCTACTTGGACAGTGCCTTCAACCTTCCAGTAAGTACAAACCACATGCCAGCAGCCTTCACTCCTGACCTTTATTTTTTTAAAGCCCACAAATTAATTGTTTTTAAATACTCTTTTTGCTAATTCAGAAAAACCACTTTGAGTATTCGAATGGTGAATGTGGAGCAAAGAAGATCAAAAATAACAAGTACCTCAAGGTAAAATTTATATTCTTCTCCCCTGCCTGCAGAACAACATTCTGGATTATGTGGTATCATGGCAACTGAAAATAGTAGTAGATAAAAAGAAATAATCTCTCCATGATCAGAATCTAAGTGACATGGGGTTCAAATTAATGGTCGAAAGCCCACCCCACCCCAGTGAAAGTCTAGGAGGTCCAAGGGGGAGTGCAGCACACAAGTATTTGGTTGGTGTGGGGTTGTCTTTATTTTATACTTTGGACAGAGAGCCTCCAGACATCAGATCAAACATGTTATCCTTTCTGCTGCTACAGGGGTTCTTTCCAAGCTGAGCTGTTCCAGCTTGACTTCCCCCATTGGGAAGGGAGGAGTATTCTGTTTTGTGGTAACCTTCCTGTCCATTGGAGATCTGACTACCAGATTCCTTTCCCCTCAGTTTTGGAGGGATTTAGAAGCCACTCTGTTTCCTCTCTATATACAATGCTGTGCCAGACCTCAGCCTTACCTTCTATAGTGTTAGTGCAGAGAAGCACAGTACGAGAGGTTCAGTATTATTGCTTCTGGAAAGGAGCTGTTACTTGATGACTAAGACTTGCAGCTTTGCAGCAAGTCCTGAGCCTTGGAAACCAATTCTGAGAGTTCTGTTTCATTCAGGAGTGAAGAATTCCCACTGAGCCTTCAGCTCTCTTCTCTGTTTCCTCCCACCTTCTGACAAATTTTTAGCTGCTCACCCGCTGAAACCTAAATATGTAAAACTTTGGCTTGTATGTGTACTCCTAATGGTAGAGGGCAAAACTGTGCTGGGCTATGGCTGGAGTTTCTTCAGATGTCCTGCATCTGAAAACTATCGTGAGCTTTCCAGCAACTTACATGAGTAGTAGGTTGATATTGCTTCCTGTAAATTATGAATGCTTCTCCCCCCACCCCCTTTTTTTTTTTCCTTATATTAAATGACAGAAGATGGAACGAGAACCTTCCTCCTTCGTCCTGCTCACTGTAGGAAACAAGACTCAAAAAAGCAAGGTGAGGCTGTTTGACTCTTCTGTTTTCCTTAAATACTTTCTATTTAATGGGTGCCTATCTCCAAGTAGCCCCTTTGGAAGGGTAGGACTAGTGAAGAAGATGTAAAGAGCTGTAGTTAAGGTGATGGCTGCAGAGGCTGGAAGGTGGACGTCAGCCAGCTTGTGAAAGCACCATGTCACTGAGTTGTGTTTGATTAGTGGGTGTCTGATAGCTGCTGTTCGGATGTGTGGGTTTGTGCTCATGGCCGTGAGGTCATACTGGTTGAGATACTCTAGTTCTACAAGGGTTGAAGAGGAAAAAATTATAGGTCTCCAGTCTGGCTCGCGCTCTCTCAGGGCAGGGTCATTTGCATCAAACTGATATTTGTTCCCTCATCAGGGTCCCCTGGTCTCTGTGTCCCACAGGTTTACTGAATTCTGATTATTTTTTATTTTTTTAACCTGGACAAGATGCATCCTGATCTGCTTCACTTCACCTTCAGTTCCTTTTTATTGTTTAATATTTACTTTTGCCTGATGGGTATGAGCAACAGCTGAGTTCTGCCCTCCTAGTAGCTGCTCTGTTTATTGCCACACAGCTGGATGTGGATGAGGTCGGCCCTGTGTTCCTTTGGACATTCCACAAATAGGAATTAATCCTGTTGGCTACACACGAGCATATAGGACTGGCGCCTATTTTCATTTTTCTTCCCCCTGCTCCACACAGAAATTTCGTTCTGTTTGCATTGTTACCTTTTTGGCTTCCCCTTTTCCCTACAACATCACTTGCCTCTCCTAAGCTAGGTCAGACTTCACCTGTCCCCTGCTCCTTTCTCCTTGCTGCCAGCATTCCTGGCCTGGCAGAAGCAGACAGCTTATGGAGCAGCCTCAACCACAGCCCTGGCAGGTGCTCTCCATGTTCTTTCATCCTTGAAGTGGATGATGCTGAAGCTGTGCCCTCCTGCTCTTCCCACAAGCTCTACATCCCTTAGACTGCCACTCTATCTTTCCTACCCTTCCCCACCAGCTTGTTGCATCTTTGGGAGCTGGCTTGGGGTGCCTGCAGGCTGGAAGCAGCACTCATGCTCCCTGGGTGCAGAGGAGGGAGGGAAGGAAGGAGGGAGCGGTGCCTTGCTGCAGGTGAGGCAGGCTGCTGATCCCCACTGGTTGTGGCCAACTGCAGCTCACCAGACTTGTTCTTCAGCATTTCCACAACCCGAGGAACTTGTTCTGCTCTTGCCAGAGACTTTGCTTCTGACCTGGAAATTTCACTCTGTAGAGCTGGGGTGCAGCATCACTGAATAAAGCAAGAGTCACCATGACCCCCTCTGGTGTGACCAATGTCATGGTACTCTTTTCTGCTTACAGAATAAGCTAATGTATATGCTGCAATCTTCTTGTTGCAGACCTGCAATTTCAGCAAAGATCCCACGTGGGGCCAGGCTTTCACCTTCTTTGTCCACAGTGCTCATTCCCAGTCACTGCATGTTGAGGTGAGAGAAAAGCCTTTCCTTTGAGTGCACATCCAATAGGGAGAAACCTCTTTTATGGTGGACGTGATCTCAGTGCTGCTTATTTCTGTGTGCTTGTACTGGGGTCCTCCTGCTTAAAAGATGGAAGGAGCACCTGTTGCACAGCAATGCTCCTCTGTTAGGTGATGCTGGTATCTACTTTTGCTCTAGGATTGTGTAACACGTTATATCTTAATGCAAAACATGGGACACTTCAAGTGCAAAGGAGGCTCTGTGTGCATCTGCATAGTAAAGCCATGAATATTTTGCTGTCAAAAATTGCAGCCTTCGTAAATCTCAGCCAGAGTCCTATCTCTTCACCTTGGTATTTTGGCTCATTAAGAAATCCTGTATCTCAGTAGTGTGCATTGCAGTCACAGCCAACTCTACGGCTCTTCACTCAGCTACAGAAATGGATTTGAACTTAGAAGGTGTCTTGATGTTAAATAGGCTAAACCAACCATTGCCCAGAAAGCCTGTAAAGGTTTAGACCAGTTTCTTCCGAGCTGCCTGTGACATTTTTCCCAGAGCAGGTAAGCAAAGTCAAGTAAATCCCAGGGCCTAGATTTTCAGCTAAGGCAGTTCCTCCGTGTAGTTAGAAATTGAACTTTTGTTCCAAACATAATAGTTTGTTACACTCCTGAAATATTGGCATCACCCATTAGGAAGTAACCATACTTGATAGTATGTCCTGAAGTAAATAAGCTAATTTTGGTCTCTGTCTGAAATAACTTCTGGCTTTGCTGTTCCTAGTGCTATGTTTTCCAGTTTGCAATCTAATAAAAAGTTTGGGTTTCCCCCCCCTACCCTAGATAAAAGACAAGGATCGGGATAATGCCCTGGGAACTGCAGTGGTATGTCTGTCCCACTTACTTAAGGACCCAAACATGACTCTGGATCAGAGATTTCAGCTGGATCATTCCAGTTCAGACAGCTTCATTAAGATGAAACTTGTGTTGCGGGTAAGTTGTTCTTTGCCATATTCACTCGGCTTCCCCAGCAGAAGCATCCAATTCTAACCAGGCAAAAGAGATGAAAAGTGCACGTAGACTAAAAAGTGGAAGTGTGACAAGGTCTTTAAGTGCAATTAAGAGTGCATGGTGGAGTGGAGAAATATCCCTGAGGCTTCCTAAAATTTAGTGCAGTGCTATTGCTGAAAATCTTCTCATTACAATAAAGCAGTGGACTGAGAAAAATCTAAGCTGGAAAATCAAAGCTGCTCAACAGTAAGAGAAACTGATGCTTAAGAATTGTTTTCTCAGTGTGCTCTTGATCAGTGTTTAGACACTGTTAAATACATACACAGTAGGACATGGAAGAGAATGTTGCAGCTAATCCCATATGCCTCTTTCATCTCTAGCGTCAGATTCCTGCTGGTACAGTTTCATGATGACATTTCATCCTAGGTGGTAGTGCTGTCATTAACCCCAGTGCTTTGGGAGCAGCATTCATTTTATCTTACTCGTGATTTTTTAGGCCTTGAATGTTGAAGAACTCGATCCACAAAGAGCCAAGGCTGGTGTCAGTGCCTCGAAGCAAGGTCCCATGCATGTCATGGAGAAGTGTGGAAACCAGCAAAACTTGGCCTCCCCACCAAAATCAGAAGTCTCAAAAGTACCTCCAGTGAGCAAAGACTCTTCAGCACTTGAATGCCTGCCAAAAGCGGACAGCAGAGAAGACCTAGACACAAATGACAGTTCAGCAGCACCAACTGAAACTGTTACTGGCCTTAATGAGACAAAGTGTGAGCAAATACCAGAGCATCACCCATCGTCAGCATTGCGTAGTGGAGCAGCTGTAGTGCCCATGCTGCCAGTCGTGCAGGAACTGAGGCTTGCGCCCAGTGTTGCTTCGCTGGGGTCTCTGCCTTCTTCATGCTTTGAATTAAGTAGCAGCAATCTGGACCTTCATAAGTAGGTGGTTCTTCCAGATGGCTTGGTCTTCTCTTGGGAAGGTTTAAGTTTTATAGGGTGCTGTTGCATACGGTTGAATTTACGACTACTAAGTCATTTGGAGTCTTGGGTCTTAAATCACCTTATGAAGAACTGGCCCAAGTGTGTCAGTCAATAGCAAAGTAAATGACAGAGTGACTATCACACTAGGTGTAAAGTAAAAGCATTTACTTCTCTGTCTCCCCAAAGAAGTGCTGCATGTCTTGGCTTTATATTGTTTAAGACCCACTCGCACAGAATATCCTGGGTCCCATAATACTCATCATTTTAGCAACAGGAGTCTGGAAGTTTGAATATCCCACATAAGCTCTCCATATAAGAACATAAGCTCTCCATAAGAGTATCTGTCTGCTTAAAGTTTTGGATGCTGTGTTTTATCCAACAAATTTTAAGATTCTTAGGACACTGTGAACAAAGTTTTTGTGGATAGGTGGCTTGCGTGTGTGAGTCTTTCCCACAGTGCTAAGCGTAAGGCTGCAGGTAGTTTGCTCAGGAGCCAGATCTGTCTCTCCTGGGGTAGAGAATGGAGCTAGTAGAATCCTTAATTAATTGAAGTGGCAAAGAAGGTCCATCTCAGTTGAGAGCATCAGATCAGTTACAAATCTGAACACCAAATTCAGCTCCTGCTGTTCAGTCTAGTACTTCTGGACTGGCAAATTCTCTAGGTCTGAGCAGGGCCTCGTTTATAAACCATTTTTTAAGCAATGTTTTGGATTTTAAACAACTTTAATAACATGTAGAATTATACATAAAAAAGGGTCCCTTTTTGTATATACAGACATCCATGAAGGAGCTGTGTTAACATGCTGCCCTGTACTTTGCTTCTCCATCTCCAGCAGCCGAACTAGGCCACTTACGCTGTGGTACTGAAATTGGGTACCTGTCCAGAAGGGCAGTGAGGCAGTGCTGGCGTTAATGGGTTCCTGTGGAACCTCTGTGATCTGGCTTCTTTCTAAATAGTAAACCATGGGATGCCAGAAAGCAGAATGGTGCCCTTAAAGTTGGTTTTAGTAAAAATGCATCACCAACTTCTGAAGCTTGTATCTGGTTTCATGCTGCTAGAGCTGTTTGTGTGGTCTGTTAAATAGCTGTGTTTAAAAGCTTTGGCTGTGCAACTGTCTTGCAGCGGGACTGAAATGCCCCTGGGAGAGATCCAGCTGACGGTGCGCTACGCTTCAGTGCGGCAGAGTCTCGTCGTGCTGGTGAATGGCTGCAGGTAATGCTGGCAATGGCTCGTGTGTGTCTTACACGAAAGGGGAAGAGCTCTCTGAGCTTGTGTCAGACATTCAGCAAAGCTGGAGCAGAACCATGTGCAGTGTGAGCTACCCAGCTGAGATGCCTTAGTGTTGGCTGACGTCAATCTGTGCAGCCTCATGAAGCCCTGGCAGGTGGAAACCACCAGCTCTGGTCAGTACCAGTAGCAGGTCTGCAAGAGCGGTCAGTGGATATTGCTCACTGCAGTAGGGACACTTTAACACTTATCCACCCAGAACTTCCTCTAAACAGCACTGACAACTGATGCCTGTCTTGGGATGACATGATAGGCATCGTGACAGGGATCAGCATCTGTAAGTGAATTTGTAAATGTTAATTTAGGAACCCTGATAAGTAGCCACACACTCAGTAGTGAAAATCGTGTTTAACTTCACATTAAAGTTTTGTTTGCCCATATTCCACTCCCAGGACAAAGGTTTTTGCCCATGAACTGTTGAAGGGTTGTTCTGATTCGGAGAGTGACAAGGTATTAAAATGCCCAGTGGGAGAACCTGCCTTTCTTATCAACAACGTATTTCTTTTAACAGAAACTTAGTTCCCTCTTCCAATCGTGGAGTAGATCCATATGTTCGTATATACCTGCTTCCAGATAGAAGATGGGCAAGCAGGAAGAAGACTTCTGTGAAGAAAAAAACTCTGAACCCCCAATATGATGAGAAGTAAGAAAATGTTAATTATAATTGCTGCTGAAATAGTTACAATCTCTGTATAGTAACACTCAAAACACTGGAATTGTGGATTTTGCTTCTGCCTATTCTAATATACTCCACTGACTTAGTGCCAGCACAGCTCTTAGGAACAGCATCTCTTTTCCTCATCCTCAGTATTGACGTGTCCTGTACATCCTCAATTAAGTACCACAGGTTGGGCGACACTTAGCTCCAAAACACATTACCTGTTCTACAGCTCTGACTTGAGGAGAAGCTATTCAGGTGGGCAGAACTAATAGAATGTAGTGTGGACAAGACTCACTTGACATTAGATGATGTGTGCCAAAAGCATGAATCAGAGCCATTAAGAATTTAATTGCCACAGGTTTCAACCTTTGTCTTAATGTGGTGTAAGCCTACTTTGTACTCAGCTATTTCCTCTGAGTAATGAAGGTTGCATGGAAAACATGCTGATCTTCCATGAAGGTGGAAAAAGATGGTAAATAGCATTTCATCATGGGTGAATGTTTTCCTCCTTCCCCTTGGCATGGTGAACGGTTAGTCTTCCATGAGGCCCAGAAGAGATTTTTTTTTTTACAATGTGAATAAAATCTAGCTATAGAATTGCCTTTTCTGCATATTCTTTCTGTGTTAAAGTTCTGGCCACTGATGCTGTATTCTGTCACTGTGTCCTGGCCACTGATTCTTATGGGATTCTATTTTTTGATTTAAGCCTCTCCTTTCAAAACTTTACTTTTAGGTTCGAATTTTTTGAATCTTTGGAAGAGGTCAAGAAGAGGACACTGGACATTGCAGTGAAAAACAGTAGGCCGTTCATTTCACAGGAGAGGAAGGAGCTGGGTAAAGTAAGTTTAAAGAAGCGCCACTACTACTGTACTAGAGCCCAACAGTCTGAGTGATTCCTCTAATCCTGAAATGCAGTTCTGGTAACGAAGTCTCCCTAACAGGACTAGCAGGCTGGCAACAACTGTTTCTGACAGATTTTCACCTGAAATGAGGCTGTATCCATGTGGAGGCTTGTGTGGTCTCGTGTGCTTTGTGTGGAGTGCCACTTCATTTCAGAAGGGTGCTCCTGAAATGAAAAAAATATTTCCCAGGATCTGCTGCTGCCCATTTGGGGAACAGCTCCCATAGCGCAAACACAGAGCTAAGACAGACATACGAGTAAAACCCAATTCAGGGGTTTTTTTGCCAGCCGTGCTTTAAGCTTTCCGTGAACGACTCTGATTCTGTGGAAAGTAAACTGGAGTCAGTTCTGTGATGACAGATGACTTCCCAACTATCGCTGCCACGGAACCGCGCTGCCGGGCTGAGGC
Source organism: Chloroceryle amazona (assembly GCA_027560015.1). Lineage (NCBI taxonomy): Eukaryota > Metazoa > Chordata > Aves > Coraciiformes > Cerylidae > Chloroceryle > Chloroceryle amazona. The sequence goes on along the minus strand of JANHFX010000763.1, from coordinate 13,431 downwards.
TGGCTACTGCCTGAGCTGCAGCCCCACAGCTTGGAAGTGGGTCTGACCTGGGAGGAGCACTTAGTTCAGCCAACCAATTTGTACATGGAATAATACATAGAAAAATAAAATTTGCTTTTTAAAGGTACGGATCGACTTGTCCCAGGAGGACTTAATAAAAGGCTTTGCACAGTGGTAAGTTTCCATCTCTGTACTTCCAAACCCTGTCACTTGCTTTGCTGGGAGTTGGAGGTCTGGTAACTGGGTTGAGTGTTTTGGTGAGCAAGAACACTTGACCTGCAAATGGAGGACTAACTCAAACTAATCTGGTACTTTTATCTAAATGGTATGTTAATCCAGTTGCTAGTGCAGTACTTGCCCTGTGAAGCAGATTTAATAAGAGGCCTATATGTCAATTATAGTCTTCAGCATATTTTAAGTTACCATAAAAGCCACTGAGACATATAAGTAAAAGAATTATGTTTATTAAAGTAACCTTGCAAGAAATTTTAACTTGGATAAAGATCTTAAATTAATACTCTGATCAGCAATATATATATATATGATAAAACTTTAATTACAAAGCATTTATAGAAACTATTATAATAAGCTACCTACAGCTTTGCTTGTACGTTGATTGTGGTTCAGAGTTAAAACTTAAGCATTGGTGTGGGCAAGATTAAGAACCAGGATTTTTTCTCCCTTCTGTATCTGTAGTTAATGGCAGTAGTTTCTTCTTCTCCAGTGGAGCCCCAGGAACGCAGTGTGGGTAGTCCAGGAGCTTGCTGTCCTCACTTGCAGTGAGCCAGCACTAGCCAGCAGGATGGGAAACCACATTCCCCTGGCTCAGCTGGCGTCTGTCTCACATACAGATGTGGCAATTACGGGAGTAGGAGAAAAATGGCACAGCCAGAGCTCCTGGTAAAGAGCTGAAATTTGAGGCCATCTCCAAAGCCTCTCCTGCTATGCTGCATATGAAGCACAAGCAATAAAGCAGCCCAGGTTCTCTCTGTTGTGTCAGTTGAAACTTTAAAGTACTCTAATTACTTCTTGTGTCTGTCTTGCAGGTATGAGCTGACAAGGAGCAGACACAGGAAAAATTGATTTTTCTCATGTACATAAGTTACTATTTTTTCAGCTTGATAAGAATGTACATAGCTCTTTTGTAATTAATGTGTTTTGAACAGTCACTGCAACGCTGAAGCATTCAGAGAAAAAAATTAACTTGAGTTCTCACTGAAGAAAAAGAATGAAAAGAATTTTTCCCTAAATATTAAGGCCTTTATTTTTGCTGTTATATCTCCCCCAAAGAAACAAGTACGAATACTCAAGAAAGTGTTGTACCTGAAACTATTTTAGACTGTCAGCTCTGTGTCATTATGTTGGTTGGCAGTCTCACCTCCCCAGATCCTATTTGAAAGCATTGTACTTTGAAAAAAAAAAAAAAGATTTTTTAAAATAACATTCTTCATCTAAGGGCTACAGAACCACTGGGGGGGAAAAAAAGTTTACTCTAACAGCAGTTGGTTTTTTTAGAAATTAAGAAACTGTTCTTGCATTGTTCAGAAGTATCTCAGCTGATTGTGACTGCAGTTATGTATATAATAAGCTTCCAAAAACGGGGAGATTAGTTTACCAAGATGTCATTAAGGTTGTGATGCCTTAACATGGTTTGTTCTTTGTTACAGTACATTTCAACATCTTGTAAACCTCGATGGCAAAGCATTCTGCCTGAGAAGCAGCAGAATGTTGTAAACTAAGCTTTATTAATACTGGAGCAAACTATGCCAACAATATTTTTGGAAGTTTGGTGTACTTGTTTCTGTACAATAAACTTCTAACTGTCTTGCATAAGGAATTTGATACATGCCTGTCTAAAACTTGCTTTCAAAATCTGACCCTGGTAACTTTACAGCTGTGATAAGCAGAAACCCATCAACAACCACTTGGCCTAGATTACTGTAATCTAGTCTGCCTCAGCTCATAACCAGAAGGAATACTCGCTGAGTAACAATTTGTTCACATCCCCCACTGACCTTAAAATGTAATCAGCACTTTAAAATAGACTCCCCAGAAAACCAAGATAGGCAAAGGATGGAAGGTGAAGCTGAGGAAGTTAGAGCACCTTTATCTTGCACTTAGTGTGTCACCAACATTCAGAATGTTTAGTGCTTATGGTTTGCCTGGCTTTGTGGTGGATTCAGTTTCCTAGACTGATACAGAGCGTAGCCCTTTGCTCTGTGGGACTGAGTAGGCCACGGAGAGCAACTCCAGTAAGTTTTACTTAAATTGAAACAAGAATTAAGAAAAATGAAAAAATGCAGCAGCTTTTATTTATGTCAAAAAACCCTGAAACTGTTGATGAGGGTTAACAGGTCAGAGGTAGCTGTAATGTCATGTGCATCAACAGGTGCTTTCACAGGTAAGACAGAAGACGACCAGACCAAGTCTTAACTGGATACCAGTTTCAACTTTCGCACAGTAGGTAGAATATCTTCCAGGTTACTGATCTCTGAAAGAGAAGGAAAAGCAAACTGGAAAGGCTTATGGACCTACAACATCTTCAAGTTCAGCCAGAATAAAAAACTCCTCATACCTTTTAATGCTTTTGCAGGAAAAAAGTCAATTCAGCTTATCTTATGAGTAATATGATTGAACAGATGAAACCCAATGTTCAGTGAAAAGAAAGCATTTTGGTCACTTCTTGAGAAAAGAGAGAAGAGGAGAATGAGGCAAAAGTTAGCACCTTCCATCACATCCTCCTCATGTTTTAGTATACCATGAGTAAACAAAACACATGCTGGCTATTTAAAGTTTCAGGAGGAAGTGTTGTCATGAAGATAATTACAACTGTTGCTATCAGTACTCACCTAGAAGAGAGAGCAAATCTTGAATGAGAGCTTGAAATGGTGGAAAGAAACACTCGTGTTCTTCTAGCTTCCTGATTATACTGAAACGGGCAAGAAAGACTGTCAGGTAAAAGGTGTATATACAACTAGATACACCAAAAATGTGTTCTCAGACCTACAGCCAACGAGCATTAGCTGTCAAAAGAGAATCTCAGTTTTGCTGTTTATGCCCTCTATACATCCTTCCTTTCCTTGCTACGTGTAATTTTTAGACTGGAACCTTAGTCTGTGTATGCTAAATATACTGCTGGGGGGGTGGCTGATATAACTGACTCAGAGGTGGAGTAAAGAATATTTCCTAGGCAGCTATTCTCTAGTTAAAACTGAGGAGTGCAGAAAGATTGAAGAAGTTAGTATTGTTAACTCAGTGGGTGTCAGACTTGCTGCCTGCTGCAGTTAATTTTCGTACGTTTGCAGAGCACATGCTGAATGCAAGCTCCTGTAATCTGCTACCAAGTACGGGCCTGCTGTCATCTGTTGAAGATGTAACAGGATTTGTTGGGTTCCCAACACAGAGGCAGCCTGTTGCATGCATTCTCTTAGCAGCTAATACCCTTCACTATTACAGCTGAAACCTTGCAACACTTTCTCCTCCCACCCACATGCAGTATTTGCTTTGTCTCCTTACGAGACACACATCCTGTTAAGGCTTTACTTGACCTGATCACTATATCCGTGCAAACCAAACCAACAAGGTGTTCTGGAACCTCCGCTTGGCCAGCTTTATCCTTCTGATAGTATTCAAGATTTGTTTCATGTAGGACAGTAGTAACTCCTTTACTGTAGAGCTCAACAACTTTGTAACAAATAGCTAAAAGTTTCTTTCTGTACCAATTTTAGCCAGTTCTCTCAATTACTAAATCTGACGTTTGAGGAATGGCTGTCAGTGGAACAGCCCCACATACCTGTGGATGTCTTGAGTCCCCAGAAGCTGCTGTACCTGCTTGGTCACGTTCTCATTAATTATGTCACACAGTTTCCCAACAGTATCCACTACCACAGTGGGTGGAGCTGAACTGTCTGGAAAAACAAACACTTCATGTTTCTTATAACAATTGTAACAGGAAAATATTATTTTAGACACAATACAATTCTTGCAGGTGCCCAGATTTTATTTGGTTTTCACACCTCTAGGCAGACAAGTTCCATCGTTCACAGAAAACAAAGTGCCTATGGTAACATTAGCTAGGAATGGTGAGTCTCTAAGCCTTCAGTGGCTAAAAAAAAAAACCCTGTCAGAGCTGTTTTTTCATCAGTGATGGTACTAAAGTGCACCCTACAATATCAATGGAAATTGGCCAACTGAAATTCTATAGAGAAGGTTATTCATTAGGTTTGTATAACATAGCAGAAAGACAGTATAGGGGCTAGGCCAACAAGGAACCTGCTCAATGAATACTTTAACAGCCAGAATGTGGTTTGGTATTGGATTTGACCTACTTTGACGGCTGTGAATGAAGGTAACAGGCTCCTTGTCTTTTTCTCCTTCAATTGCAGAAGAACTAGGCTTGGAGAACACATCCTCTGAGCTCCACTGCTTCGCAATTATTAGGGAGACACAAGGCTTCTTGATCTCCTGTGCTGGCTGCAGGCAGGCAGGCTGCTTCCCTCCACCAACAAGGCTTAGAAGACCTTAGTAGCCAGGAGCCCAACAGCAGCAGCAGAGAATGGGTACTGGGAAGTAATTAAGCATGCCTCTGAATGGGGCACTTAGTTTTTAACATTCAACAACTATTTTTTCTTAAAAGTTTAGCAGTTTAAGACAGAAGTTCCTGAGGACTGGACATAATTACACTTGAATGAATTAATGAGTGGAAATCTACAGCAAAAGTTATTTTTTCTTAAACTTGTTATCTTCCAAGTAGAGAATGAAAGATGGTCAAGAATGACCAAGTCAGCTCACAGGAAACAAAGCTTTGGGATAACAAAAATAATTTTAAAATTCCATTTTCTCTGTTAGTCCTTTCTTCTGCTTCCCTTGTATTCCTTGACAACTGCTAAAGCTTGCAAATAATGGGGCTTTGCTATTTCAGTTGCCTATTGACAGCACTCTTATCTTCCCAGTGAAGAATATACCTAGTGTACTTATTTCTCAGCAGCTCAACATATTTTCCATGAAGAGATCAGCCTTTCACGTGCCATCTTCCTCCTTTGGAAATAGTCTGAACAAATGCCAGGTGGTAAGTCTTTACCTAGTTCTAGGAGCTCATGGAGATTTCTCATAGCATTGGTCATTTCCCCAAGCTTTGTGTAAACCTCATTCATTCGTGGATAAACACCATTCAGAGAATTCACATCAAACAGCTTCTGGAAGTGAGAGACTATTGCAAACAGGGTTGGCAAAGATGGTGTCTGGATGTTCTGCAGCAAGCAGAAAGAATAACTCGTGAACATTACTGCTTAACAAAGCAAGGACTCTCTTCAACTGTGAAACATTAAAACTGGTCTATGAAGTGAAATGGGTGTAACTGCCCCAACTAAATCATGGCATTTCAAATATTCTTAAATCTGAAGACATATTTTAAAGAGAGCTTTCAGACACAAATATTCTGCAAACCAAAAATACTCTTAAAGGCTGTCTTTGTTGCTTAGGAAGTGCATTTATGTAATCTTGATGCTGACTGAGAAACAAATGGAACAGGGTAATATCTGAAACTACAGGGCAATGCAAATTCATCATTGGCCAAATGACTTTGATTAAAGCAGTCTTCCCCAAGGTGAATTTATCCATTATGTTAAATTAGTCTTTGGCTACTGAATATCTTCAAACAGCTATTGCTTAAACCTTGACGAGCTTTCAAATGCACAAATCTAATCACTGTGTGAAAAATCCATTTAAGAATTCCACAGTAGCTTGTGATTAAAAACCCCGGGTAAGAATTACCTTTTCCTTATTTTCTATTTCTTCCAAAATTGCATCTACTGTGAACTGGAGGTCTTCAACTCGTATGGATTCTCTGTTATCCTGTGGCTCTGCAGTGTGCCAAGGTACCAGTTCCAGAGAGAGTTTTCTCAAAGACTTATGCAAATCCTTTTAAAAGAAGGGAGGGGACACAACTTACTTCATTAACTGCTTAAAATTGTTTTTATTATATAAACAGGCAGAGTTTTTGTTTCTCATACACAAAAACATTCCAGTACTGGAGACAGTAAGGTTGCTAGTTTTCACGTAATTTCAGCAAAGTATCTTGCTTACATTCTTTGATTTAAAAAAAAAACCAACAAACTTCAATAGTCTAAAAATTAAAGCACTTGATATATAATGGTGTCAATGACATGAGAAACATTGGTCACAGAGAGTTTGGTTTTAAACAAAATTATCAGAAAGTTACTGCTCAGCCAAGACAAAAAGAAGAAAGAGAATGCATCATCATTAGTGTGTGTAGTACATGGACTTTAAAGCTTAAGTGTCTCCTTAAGGATTTGAGCCAGTGAACAAAATATTTTAGATGGTATACACAGAGGATTATCTCTGGCCTGTAGTAACACTGCACATTTTTTACTTCATCATGGTTTAAAGTGGTACATAAATGGATGGTAGAATTATTTTTAAAATTTAACACCAAGTCAGGCAATAAGAAAAGCTACATGCAGAAACCCCGACATACAGGGAGACACCAAGGGGTGGTCAGCAGATGGAAGGAGGAATACAAAGCCAGGCAGAGAATAATGCGTTACCTTTAGGGCCATTAGCTGATCTGCCCACATTTCTATAGTAAGCGGCAGGTGCTCAAATCCACATTCCCGTCCGTTCTCTTTACTACAGTTTTGCACTGTCCCTTTACTACGCCTGTATATTAATGGAGGAGCTCTTGGACTTCTCAAAATAGAATCAATGTGGGACAAAACCTTCAACACCAAATAACAAATGTTATTGCTCAAATATGTACAACATTTTATAATAAAATCCCTCCCCACCAGTCATGATTGAACATTAAATCATAAATAGTCCCATTAAGTTACTGTTGATGAATTTTACAGATGCATTCAATAAATAAGAGATTCAAATATTTTAAAAATATAGTAGCTGGAAGATAGGTAAAAGTAATACAAATATCATTCCCTTTGAGTAGTTAACATTTATCCTCTTGAAGCATTGTTACTTCTCCACAGTTTACATTTTGCTATGTTTAGATTTGCTTTCCTTTTTTTCCAAGAAAAATAAAAGCCACTGTCTCCTCAGGTATTTTTAAAACTGTAACATAAGGAGCTGTTTTGCTCAAGACCTTGAACAAATTCCCTATCCCAAAAAGACTTCAGCTAAATCGCCAATTTGATGGTTCCCAACCTAGTCACTGCTTCCTTGCTGTGTTTTTAGGTAGTTTACACCAAGATAGAATGATTAAGAACAAGCCTACATCAACTGCCAAATCCAGAATATTACGCATCTGATGTAGAGGACTCTTAGATTCAAGTATCATACTTCGGTTTACAGAGTTAACCAAATCTCATGTATTATATTTCATTTTAACAGCACTAGATACAAGCAGTACAGATAATATTAGCATACCTTGAAGTACTGCTGGCAAACTGCCTGCAGCTGATCTACTCCTGTGATACTCTCAGGTTCTTCCTTTTCTTCGATCCTTTCTCCAGCACTACTCCCCGAAGATCTACACGCCAAACACACAGGGTGGGTTACCTGAACAGCTTTAGCAGGAGATATTACTTTCACCTTGATTAAAGAACCAAGTGTGTAGCACATATACAGACACCTCCCCAGTAAAACCTCCATTTTATGCTGCCTGCCAACAGAATTCCATCCAACTGAACTAGCTGAAGAATATTACATCTAATCTAAGTATCATTTGAAGTCTCCAAGTTAAGGTTATTCCAGACCCCATACTAATTTAGAAGAGACGTCAGAGATGTACAGCTCTTCTGTTACCAGAGATCCTACTACGGCTGAAGACTTAAAATACAGAATTTTACTCGAAAGGATCGAATTGCATGCTCACAGTCTTTATCTGCTTCTGCCTGAACATCTCCTCTGGCTTACTGTAGACAGCTAACTACCCTTGTCAAATCCAAGATGACTTTCTCTAAAACTACCATCTAAAGTATACATGAGAGAAAAGGCCATTTCAATGTACACAAAGCAAAATGAAGAACTGAACATTTTTAAGTGATTTTTTTTTCCAGGCTCTAAAATAGTTAGCATTCAGTATACACATGCACAAATGATTAAGTGATATTACAGAAAAAAAACTTTGTCAATACTCGATCTCTAACACCTCAATGTATTTTGTTAGCAATGTTTAAGAAAAAAAAGCAACACAGTAAGTCAATTTATAACATACTTTATAAGCTACTACCTACATTAAAGGTTGCAGAGTATCTTTGCCTTAAGAAGTTCAGAGGATTCGTGAATGTTACTGAAGAAGTACACTTACTGGATAGTTTTCTTTAAAGTTTTCTCTAGTTTCTTCACTCGGTGCTTGTAAAGTTTTAATTCCTGTGCAGTTGGTCTGTTAGAAAGAAAAACTACAATATTATATGTCTTGCATCTGAAGGTATCTATAAAACTCAGCCAAGTGAGAAAGTAAGAAAGCTTCGCCAGTGCTGCAACATGATTCGGGAAATTAAATTCTGCAACCTTTCTAAAGGACAACAGCAGTAAACAGCAAACTAACCATGAGCAGTTGTTCGTACTAACAGAGCAGGGAAGGAAGGCTGCTGCCACACCTTATTTCTGGGAATCATTTTTAGAAGTACATTTCATACCACACTTCAACAATTGCTGGTGCTTTTGTTTTCTTTCTTTGTAAAGCAAAGCCTGCTGAAGTGCCCTTACAAAGGACAGTATTATCTTTTCTCACCTTATTTCCAAATTCTTCTTGAGATTTAAATTTTCAAGCAAAAGCTGTTCATTCCTGGCTTTTGTTTCCATCAGTTGTTTCTGAAAAGACTGCAACATACACTGTGTTATTTCCTTTATTTTGCTCATCAACAAGGTTGAAGAACTGAAAATATGTACACGTTAAAAAGAGTTCCGATTTGCCTATATAGCAAGACAGCATAGATAAGGACCTGGTCAACAAAGATCAAGAGCCTGCTGCATTAGCCCACGGGTGGAGAACCTGTGATTAAGGAGGTCTATGCAGTCCCCAGCAGGCAACACACAACATAGCACAGAATCTCCACATAAAGACTGTGAACCCTGCCCGAGGAGGTTACAAGTTAAGAAGACATGATAAGAACAAGAGGATAGAAACCAAACATGTATATGTTTGTATGGAGCTCTCGAAGGGTTACTATTTAGAGATCTATGCTGACTTATTCTTAGCAGTTCCATACCGTGAGCAGTGCTCTATAATTTGGAGTAGCATCCAGATTTATGAATTCTTCCTTGCTTTTTACTTTTCCTTGTACCTGGTCTTCATCTTTTTTATATTGCCTATTGGGAAAAATTTTTTTTTTCAGCTTACTTTAATTCAATTACTTCAAATATCTAAGTTGGTTTAGTTAGCAGTTATGTATATGATAATAATGTTTCCATCAACTGCATAGAAATTCTGCCCCGAGATCCACTGCTCTTCTCTATTGAAGCTCTTTCATATACTAATTAAGTGCACTTATTCCCGTAGAGAAATTCCAGTACAAGCAAATCCCATTTCAGTTTTCAAGATAATAATCTCAAATTATAGGAGTGTCTCAGGTATCTGGTTGTTGCTTTGTACCGTGCAGGCACTGCGACAGAGCTGAAAAGCTGCACAGCTAATGCAGTAATTCTGCCTGTGAACCATGCAAAAAGAAGGGAAGTCAAAAAAAAAACCACCCAAGAATTCTAGCTCAAGTGTCTAAATAACCCCAACTTCCAAACCCTGGCCTCCTGACTGAGCAGCTGCTTAGCCTGACTGACGGTTATTCCCCAGATGAATCCAAACTTCCATGACCATTACAATCCTTTGCTATTTCTTACATGCTAGTGACAACTGGAACACAGAATATTTACCATTATAATATTTAAAACCAGTAAGAAGTAAGAAAATATTAACAGTAGAACCATAAGGCATTAGATGAGACCTACCTTAGCTCCTTTTTTATTTGACTGATTTGAGATTCATAATAATCAATTAGACAAAGGAACCTGAAGAAAGGAAGAATGGTAATTTGAATTTCAGATACTCTCAAAAAGAAAAATCACACCTGAAAGATACAGTGACCAACCTCAGAAACGACTGCTTCAAATAGTGGGGTTTCTCTTGTACCAAACAAACATGGTCACAGTTTTCCAAAAGTAGAGAGATTAACTCTCTAGTAGTCTAAAAGTGGTAAAATTATTCAAGAGGATAAAAAAAAAAGCTAAATCCTCCTGACAGTCTCCTTATCTTGTGACTGTTTACCCAGCAAGCTTAACAGCGAGGGACAGTCCACAGCGCTAGGGCTCAGTGGCCCTGCGGGAGGTGGAATGCACAGCTCCCACACAGCCCAAGCACATCCAACTCCAAAGAAACTCAACGTGCTTTCAAAGTAAGTGGTTGCCAAAAATAGAGCCACAAAAAAAACTGAACAGCTGAGAAACTGCCTTTCCTCTTGACCACTCCAAGATTGTCTGTTTTGGAGAGACACATGAGAAAACACAGGGAATCAAATTCAGTGATCCTCTCATACAGTGAGAGAAGGACTGTGCAGACACAGTCACTTTTAAATGCTTCCTAGGTAAACGCTGCTGGCAAGGCCTAGAAAACCAGGCGACATCAGCACAATAAAGCAATGGCTACCTCAGGCCTAAGAACTGGCAAATCTGATTATAGCAGAACGATGGAGATCTTACTGGGAGAGACATGGAACTTTCGCTGAAGTACCTACAGCAAGCCTGCAGTCAGCAGTTGGAAAGAACACTTTCCAAAACTGGAAGGCATTTGTTTTTGTTTTGGGTGGGGTTTTTGTTTGGGGTTTTTTTGTTTGCTTGGAGGTTTTTGTTTGTTTTGATTTTTGTGTTGTTTTGGGGGGGGACACACGACACCTAAGAATGGTGTTTGTTGTGGTTTTTATTTACATTTTAAAATGCTAGACTCCCAGGCTGAGCTCACCCTAACAGATACTGCACGCAGTTCCAGAGCAGTGTGAGTCATTCCCTTCTCTTTGCTGACACCTAGTGTGTATACAGTGCCTTAAAAAAATTTGTTTTCTACCATAGATATATCCAGCTCATATTTTTTACAGAGGAAAAAAATACTGCATTGATGTACCTTTACATGAATTCATATTTCAGCTTTTACTCCTAAAGTCTCCAGCTTTTTTTTTTTTCCCCCTCTATATAAATATCAAGAACAGTTGCTTTAAAATCTGTTTCCTGATTTAATGTTACAGGTCATTCACAATAAGAATGTTGCTTACTGTTGGTCCAGAAGAGACTTGGGAGCTCTTTTGCAAAGCTGACAAAACATTTTGTTTTGAGTGGCAACACGCTGTTGCTCCTCCATTCCGACTTGGCACAGCTCCTTCTGCAAACGGGCAATCAGCTCTTCCTGTTCTCGGAGCTTTTCCTGCTGCTGTTGGTACTTTGCCTGTGAACAGATAATGGAAGCATTATAAAATTATTCTAACCCACAAGCTGGAGACTGCACTGCACATGTCCAAATAGGCACCTGGTCCCAAGGGGCCTTAGTTACTTGGGTTTTAGCCCTACTGAAGAGGCAGTGGAAGAAGGCTACAGGTGTATTTTTAAGTTACTGCTAGGAAATTCTGCAGAGATTAAAAAAATCTTAGCTACAAAGAGTGTATTAACCCTATGACCCAAGATTCAGGTTTATTTTGATCCCTGTAAATATATTTAGAGATTTTTTAAAAGTCAGAAGTTTGAATCCTCAAGCAGCACTATATGAATTACCTGTGAAACCTGTTGATCTTTTTGTAGTTCTTTCACCTGATTCTGTTGCTGGCAAACTTTAGCTATCGTCTCATCTTCCAGCTGACAAATTTTGGACTTAATGTTTTTCACCACATTTTCCAAATCATTAGCACGTTGTTCTTGTCGAGATGCCCGACCTCGTTCCTGTCGTATCTCATCCCTGAAATAAAAATATAAATCCTTCATTTAAATTAAGCTCATTCCATTAAAGACGGTAACGGAAGCATAGGCCTGACAACATTATCTGATGATGCTCAATAATAGCCTTGTAGCAGCAGGTATGGGAAAGATGCTGGTATAGGAAGAAGAAGAAATAATGAAAGAGCTCAAAAGGAACTAGGACAACATTGCCACATACTGGACAATAAACTCAGAAAAAAAGTCTTGGGACTGGGGTGTGACAAGAGCTCTACCTAGCAGGAGATGGACACCGGTAATTTTTGCTTTGCAGTAGCAGGTAAGTTCCTTCCACCATGTCTTACCTAAGATAATGATTAGCCTCCAAAAGCTCCTGCATCATTTTCTGCTGTCGGTCTGTGTCTTCCACCAGTGTTTTTAATGCAAGCCTTACTCCTAGAGAAGACTGACTGTCTAAGACAATCATTTCTGTAGATACATAAAATGAGTAAAGTCATAATGAATGGCTTTTAGCAGCTGAAGAAGATCCCATCTCTGATACCATTTGGAAGGGACAGCTTTAGAGCTGCCTATGAACACAGACTTACTATTTCAAAACCTTGCAAAATTAGCGTTTCCTTACCTGATATATTTCTGCAGCTTTGAGGGGCAGCAAGACTCACCGGTTTCAACCCACGACGCATTAACAGCTTGTTTAAGTCTTCCCATTCTGCTTTCTCCTGCTGCAGCTGGGAGAAGGGGGTAGAAAAAACAGAAAACTGAGATCTCAAGATCAGGTCATGGTCTCCTGCCCTTCCTATGCAGGCAGTAGAAGATACCAAATGTCCCAAATGGAAACAAAACACAAAGCCCCAAGAAGCCGTGGCCACTACAAGAGGGCTTGTGAGAGTTTACAATAGGGTCTGCAAAAAATACTGGGAAAAACTGTAACCATATAGAGGATACTGGTTTCACTCTCACTATTAGAAGGAGAAATACGTGCAAGGAGTACATTTAACCGTTTTAAAAACTGCAGACAACCAGCCCTCGGGTAACTCCAGTGCCTCAGGGGTGCGGTGGCGCCTCGACCCCCAGCCCCGAGAGGAGCCCCCAGAGGACGCGGGTGCCTCTTTGGGCCGTTTATCGTTTGCTTGGTTTCTTTTTGCTCTTTAACTACCCAACAGTAACAACTGCCACCTCCGGTCCGCCACGGTACCTCTGTCATGGCGAAGCACAGCCACGCTGGGACTGCCGGCGAAGGGGGCCGGGCTCCGCGCCACCACCTCCTGCAGACAGCCGCTGGCACACGGGAGAGCAAAGGGGTCGGTTAGCAGAACGCGGAGCCTCAGCAGGTGCCGGTCGGCTGTGGGACACGTCCTCATACGGGGCTGCCCGCGGCGGGAAGGCGCGGGGAAGGCCGGGAGGTAGGGAGGGCCGTGGGTAGAGGATAACGGCTCGCTCGCCACTGTCGGGCGGGGAGCGGAGGAGAGGGAAGCGGCCGCCGCCGGGCGGGCTCGCGAGGGGGCGGGGGCGGCGAGCGGCACGCGGCGGCGGCAGCACGCGGCACGC
>JANHFX010000762.1:0-34149 GCA_027560015.1 Chloroceryle amazona | reverse complement strand
TTTATATAGATATATTTTCCATGGAATACTTTCTCTACAGAAACAAAAAAAAATACTTGTCATTATGTTGGAAATAATCAGAAAATCATATTAATCTTTTGACACTTTTGGAAAACAAACAAACAAACAAACAACAACACACTATAAAGAACCAATGCCAATTTTGTATACTTTTTGTATACATTATCTTATTATTATGTCTCATCAGGTGCTACAACTATTGAAAAGTATGATCTCAGAACAAATATATGGATTCAGGCTGGAATGATGAATGGCAGGAGGCTTCAGTTTGGTGTCGCTGTCATCGATGACAAGCTGTTTGTCATTGGAGGCCGGGATGGTTTAAAAACATTAAACACTGTTGAATGTTACAATCCAAAGACCAAGGCATGGACTGTATTACCACCAATGTCAACACATAGGCATGGCTTAGGTAAGGAAAAAGTAGTTTTTAAAGGTATCACATTTTTCAGATATATTATTTGCAATGGAAAACTCAATACTTTTAAGCTATTGTAGCACTCTGAACAGTAGCAATAATTGGTTACATTCAGTTAAGAATATATAGAAGGTGAAAGTATATTTTAATTCTTTATACTGAGAAAATAAAAATAAAAGGCAACAAAACAAAGAAAAAGCAGAGTAACAGGGAAAGAAACCCTGAAACTTAACACAGGTTAGTGAGACATTTCAGGTTTGTATGCAATGATTTTTTAAAAGGACATCTTTATTAATCAAAACAATCAAGGTTATTTCTTTATAATCAAAAAATCATGTGTTTTCAGTTATCCAATATGACAGGAAAGAAAGGCTATAAACACTGTCAGAGATGGACTGATAGAATTTACAAAGTATTTGTATTAATACTTTCATCATGACTAAAAGCATATTTTCCCACTGCCTGTTTTCAGATAATTTTTGTTGTTGTTGTTGTTGTTTTGCTTATTTGTTGTTTTTTTTTTTTAATAGTATCCATACCATTATTAGCATTAATCAACCCACATCCCTGTTCTCTACTCAAAGAAAGATGTTTGGTAGGGTTTTTTATTATGTCTTTAAATTGAGCTTGAGCAAGACAGTTATACTGTTTCCTTGGAGGAAAAAAAAAATCAACTACAGTCTTTCTATGATGTATATCATACATGTACAGTAGAAGCAGTAGGAATGTGCTTTTTTTGTTTAATTTGGAATTGTCTTAAGAGTCATGATAAATTATTTCCTGAGAAACTTATCTAATAGAATTTAACTGATTTTTTAAATTTTTTTTTTTTAATTTGATTTTTTTTTTCCAGGAGTGTCATGAAGTTATCATTTTTGTAAAAAACATATATAATAAGAAATTAATCTGCAGTAAAGAAACTTTTTGTTTGTTTTCTAAAATGTATCTTATGATATACCCGTGTAGTGGTAATGCTTGAGTGGTTTGAATTGGGTTTTGTATATAAGATTAGAAAGAGGGACCTATGCTTTAGACTGATGTGTATTAGTTGACATCAAGAAAAGAACTTTCAAATGTACCTCATTGTAGCTAAAGTCACAAGGAAACAATACGATTCACTTTATTCCATCTTCATAAAATCTTCAGTATACCTATGTGTGTAGAAGTCAATACAAAACAATGAGAAATAAAAAGAAAACTGACAATTCTTGCGGTGGAAGTGCGTTGTGTAGGATTCCATATGTTAGGCAGTTTCATCACTGTCAGTGGAAGATGAATGGAAGCTCTGGTAGTGATAATCTTTGGAATAAGTGATGCTACAGCACAAAAATGAGAGGGTAAATTGTGGGACCCAAACCTATTATTTCAATTAACAGTGATTCTAATATCCCTGTTAAGTAAGCCATAAAACAGTATGGAATATAAATAAGTAATATGTGAGAAAAGCCATGAAAAGCACAAATAAAATATGGGGAATATTAAATCTGAGAAACAGAAAGACCAAATCAAAACCTATATAGTGAAGGCAGAAACAGACTAAAAGATTAAAGAAGGAAAAATATAAAACTGATTGTTGATTATAAGTTCAGCTATGAAATAGGAAAAGTGGATGCAGAATTGCTACATAAAGAGTCTTAATACCATACATAGAGGAAGAGGAGAAAGAGGAAATAGGGAATCAGTGATAGACTTTAACTTCTAAACTTTAGATAACAAAAAGATATCCCCTTTAAAAAGGGAAAAAAGGAGGACCTGAGAAACTACAGGCCTGTCAGTCTCACCTCTTTAGTCTGCAAGATCATGGAGTGGATCCTTCCAGAAACTATTCTAGGGAACGTGGAGAATGAGGTGACTGGTGACAGGCAACATCACTTCAGTAAGGGCAAATCATGCTTGACACATTTGGTGGCCTTCTACTACAGGGTTACAATATTGGTGGATAAGGGAAGAGCAACTGACATCTTCTACCTTGCCTTGAACAAAGCATTTGACAAATGTCTCACATGACATCCTGGTCTCTAAATTGGAGAGACATGGATTTGACAGATGGATTACTCAGTGAATAAGACATTGGTTGGATGGTTGCACTCAAAGAGTTGCCGTCTACAGTTCCATGTTTGAGTGGAAAACAGTAATGAGTGGTGTTTCTCAGGGGTCGATATTGGGACCAGTGCAGTTTACATCTTTGTTGGTGACATGGACGGTGGGATCAAGTGCACCCTCAGCAACTTTGTCGATGACACCAAGCTGTGTGATGTGGTTGGCACACTGGACAGAAGGGGTGATATCCAGAGGGACCTTGACAGGCTTGAGAAATGAACCTGTGCAAACCTCATGAAGTTCAACAAGGCCAATTGCAAGGTCCTGTGCCTCGGCTGAGGCAATCCAAAGCACAAATACAGGCTGGATGAAGAATGTTGAGAGCAGCCCTGCAGAGAAAGACTTGGGGGTTTTGGTGGATGAAAAATAAGCCGTCAATGTGTGCTCATCAAAGCAAAACACATCCCGTGCTAGATCAAGAGAAGCACAGCCATCAGCTTGAGGGAGGATATTCTGTTCCTGTACTCCACTCTTATGATCACAGATTCATTTTGGTTGGAAGAGACCTTTAAGATAATTCAGTCCAACCATTAACCCAGCACTGCCAGGTCACTACTAAACCATGCCTGTCAGCACCACATTTACGTGGCTTTTAAACCCCTCCAGGGATGGGGACTCTACCACTGCCTTGGTAGTGAGCAGCCTGGGTCAGGTTTTAACAGCCCTTTCACTGAAGATACATTTCCTAACATCCAGCCTAAACCTCCCCTGGCACAACTTGAGGCCATTTCCTCTTCCCTCTCACTTGCTTCTTGGGAGGACAAGTACTTATAGCAGCCAAAGTTAGACCCATCCCAACCAAGAACTGTAGGACCTTCTCATAAGGTGAGACCCCACCTGGAGCATTGTGTACAGCTCTGGATCCCTCAAGAAAGACAGGAACCTGTTGGAGCAAGTCCACAGGAGGCCCACAAAGATGCTCAAGTGGCTGGACCAACTCCCTGATGAGAACAGCCTGAGAAAGTTTGGGTTGTTCAGCAAGAAGGACACTCTGGGGAGACCTTAAAGAAGCCTCTCGGTACTTAAAGGGGGCCTAGAGGAAAGATGGGAAGAGACTTTTTCAGAAAGTATGGTGATAGGTTGAGAGGTAATGGTTTTAAACTGAAACAGGGTAGATTTAGATATGAGAGAGAAATTCTGTACTGTGAAGGTGCTGAGGCAGTGTCAGGTTACCCAGAGAAGTTTGGATGCCCCCTCCCTGGAAGCCTTCAAGGACGGGTTGGATGGGACTTTGAACAACCTGGTGTACTGGAAGGTGTCCCTGCCCATGGTAGGGGGGTTGGAACGTTCAAGGTCAGGTTGGATTGGGCTCTGAGCAACATGATCTAGTTAAAGATGTCCCTGCTGACTGAAGGGTGGTTGGACCAGATGACCTTCAAAGGTCCCTTCCATCCCAAAGCTTTCTATGATTCTATGATTCTGTGAACTAGTTGATCTTTAAGGTCACAACCAAACCATTTCATGAATTCTACTGTTCCATGAACCCCCCCAAAAAAAGAAAAAAAAAAGAAACCAAACAAAATGCGTCAGTGAGAAAATTAGGCTTCCAGTATAGTTAGGGGGAGAAGGGCAGTCCTCCTCAGCTGTGTTGCTCTTTCCATGAACTATGTAAAGAGTGTGTAAGCTTCCATTTTATTCTACATTTATACTGTTTGTTAAGCTTAGACTTGAGCTTTGGGTTTTGCCTTTTTAAATATACTTACCATCCATAGTCAAACATGTATGTGCAAGAGAGTGGTAAGGACAGCAGAGCACTGTATTACCTAACAAATTCATGTGCAGTTTAGATTTGAGGCAGGTTAGATATTTTTCATCCTCCCCTGTTGGAAGTGAGAATTCTACCACTTAGAACTGTCTGAGTGAAAATGCTATGCATGCTGTAAATGTACTCATTACTGATAGGAAAGGCTTAGATTAGTTTAGATAGCATATAGATCTAGGGTAGACAGAATTTGCTCTATGCAGAGTGAATGGTCTCAGGAGACCTGAAGAGTTTTCAAGTCTCAGATTGCACAGCAGGTTATGGCTTCAACTCATTGTTCTGAACACACTAAATAGGTAATGTAAATGTATTCTTAAGGACGTAATGGGTATGCTTAAATTTAGACAGAGTGAATGTCTGCCTATAATGTGATTGTCATGAAACTCGTAGCAGTGCAGGAATGAATATCTAAGAGTAAGTTCAAGAATAAGAACTGGAAAGAAAAAAATTGGGAAGTTAGTGAGTTGCAGGATGAAATATCCCATATTTATGATATTGATAACAAAATATCAAATGACATTATGTGTTTGCACAAAGGTCTATTTCTGTATTTCACTGAAAGAAAATGACACACCCTGCTTCTCAGACACAGCTTATTTTCCACTTCTATGCTCTACTGCTCTAGAATCCAACATAGAAATCACAGAAAAAAATAAATAAAAATATTAGCTGGGAGAAAACCAGGAATAGCTCTGTAATTTTTAAGTAGTAGTGAGAAATGTTAATAGAGGAAATGACTGTGGAGAAACTTAAGTAGTGAAAAAGCTGCTAAGTTACATAATGAAGAGTATAGGTAAAATCACAGCTAGCAAGTTAAAAAAGAAAGATCAGCCTTTCTATTTATTTTGGCCAAAATCAAAGATCCTCTTTTTGATAGTTAAATAATAAAGGTACATAAATACATATATATGCATACCAATTTAAATATATATATGTGTGTATATATGTATACATGTATGTATATCCCTGCATGTCATATCATGATGTACCTGTGTGCATGTATATATATACACACATATATATGGTTAGTCTGAACTTATTTTATCTTTTGTCTGTAGACACTGTAATCCATAGCACTATCAATGCTTTGGGCCATAATACAGAACTAGTAGCACTTTTCACCTTGTGAATTATAAACTACCCTTGACTTCATCACACATAGCAACACAGAATCATAGAATGTCTTGGGTTGGATGGGATCTCTCAAGGTCATCTAGTCCAAACCCCCTGCAGTAAGCAGAGACATCCTCAATTAGATCAGGTTTCTCAGGTGCCCATCAATCCTGACCTTGAATGTGTCCAGTGATGGGGCCTCCCTGGACAACCACCCTAACAGAAAACAACTTCCTAATGTCCAATCTAAATCTACCCTTCTCTATTTTAAAACTGTTGTCTCTCATCCTATCACTACATGCCCTTGTAAACAGTCTCTCCTCAGCTTTCTTGTAGGACACCTTCGGTTACTGGAAGGCTGCTATAAGATCTCCCTTAAGCTTTCTCTTCTCCAGGCTGAACGGCCCCAACTCCCTCAGCTTGTCTTTGTAGGAGAGGTGCTCCAGCCCTCTGATCAATTTTCTGGCCCTCCTCTGGACCTGCACCATCAGGTTCATATCATTATTGTCTTGGGGGCTCCAGAGCTGAAAGCCCATTAAACTGGTTTACCTGCATTAGAAACATTCATTTATTTCCAAATCTGTGCGCCTGTAGAAAAACTGTGGGTCCTTTCACTTTTTTCAGTTTTCAACAATTATAATGTATGCAATGTCCATGTGTGAAGAAATGTAGCTGATAATTAAATTCCAGATGCAGCTGCAAACTTAAGACTTCACATTCCTGAAACTTGTAATAATAGGGAGGTTTGAATGCTTATTGAATACTTATATTCCCTTAGTAATTTTACATCACATAGAAGACTTTTTTTTTTAAATAATACAGAATCTTGAAGTCGAGGCTGTTAGTCATTTAAATTTTCTCTTCTGCGCTTTAAGTACTATCCTGGTTTGAGTGAGAACAAAACAAATTCTGTTCAGTGATTTTATTTTTTATTTCAGTTTTTCTAACTAACTGCACTTTCTGAACTCAGCAGCCTGTTTTCACAGGCAGTGTCTGCTGCAGGCAGTGATAACACCCCATGTTTAGAGTTACTGCCAAGGACTGGTGTGCAGACCAAGGCCACTGCTGGATCTTCTGTACCACATTGAGGGATGCAGGAAAGTGAAAGGCCGCATCTGCAGGGAGGAGTGGACAGGGCAGGTGACCCCAAACTGACCAACGAGGTATTCCAGCCCATATATGTCATATTCAGTATAAAGCAGAGGGATCTGGAGGGTCTTTCTCTCTCTATGGTCTCCTGGGCTCTTCTCTTTTCTCTTTATGAATGTAAATTTGCCTTAAATGCTAGTGACAAAAATGATAATCCAAAACACTGACCCCAGTCAAGGTGGAAACTTGCATGGAATTATATAGAAGTGTTGTTATGATTCTTTAAAAGGAATATACATATTAAAATTTACAGATAAAATAGATGCAGTTAGATATCTTATGAGGTTTAAGAATAATAAATGTTAGATAAAGTTTAATAAAGTGAACTCCTTATCCAGAATGATATTTTAGTTGTTTGGGGTTTTTCTGGGGGGAAAGGCCAGTCATTTTGCTGTATCTTAACCCAAAGAACTAACCACCATGAATTATATAATAATAATAATAAATTTCTGCCTATTCAAAGACAATTTTTGAATCTTCAAGTTTCAAGAAAATAATTTTCTCTTCATTCTGAAAAGTGCTAGACATTCTATACCAAATTTTCACCAGTTCACTCAGATCACAGTATCACAGGGTTCCAAGGGTTGGAAGGGACCTTGGAGATCTTCAAGTCCAATCCCCTTGCCAGAGCAGGATCATATAATCTAGCACAGGTCACAAAGGAACGCATCCAGGTGGGTCTTGAAAAATCTCCAGAGAAGGAGACTCCACAACCTCTCTGGGGAGCCCATTCCAGTGCTCTGTCTTACCCTTACAGTAAAGAAGTTCCTCCTCAGGTTAAGGTGGAACCTCTTGTGCTCCAGCTCAAGATCTTGGCTGGGCTTCACATTTACAGTCCTTTCAGTAATGGTCTGGCATGTTTGCCATGTAAATGTGATTACACTGTTACTGTTTAATCAAAAGATCTATTTGCAGTTTACAATGTATTAATAAACTCCTTGTTAGGTTAGAGTGAATCTATCACCACTTTTTCTTCAATACTTTTTGACTGAATGTTAGATAATGTTATTGATAGCAACCACAGTTCACTCACTTCAAAAAATGGAAGGAATGAAGCTAATAATAAAAAGACTGAAATGTTAGGGAAGTTAACCTAGAACTAGGATGTTTTCCAGGACATGACATAATCTTTTAACTTCTGATTTGTTTAATTTTAAAAATGTTCTAAAAAAAAAAAAAAAAGAAGGCGAGAAATAATCTAGATGTTAATTAGATCTTCAAACTGAAAAAGCGACTTGGGTGGTGTTACTTTCACCAGATATCTCCACATATCTCCATGTGAGTAAACTCCCTTTATGGTAAGAGACAGTGGCTCAAAGGTGAATGTCATTTTAATCTCATATATGTTAGGGTAAAATGTCAAGCAAAAACAAGGACCCACACAAGTCATATTCACAATTCAGATGCACATAAGCTTTTTCTTAAATTGGCTACTATCATTCAGCAATTACATGAATTATATTCCATTGAAGTCAATTATTAAAATAAAGCTATAAATCTTTTGGTTTAGAATTTTCATGCAATTCCTACAATCAATCATAAAAGTGATCATACTTGGACAGTCTTCTTCCATTTAAATAGATAAGAGTCATTATAAGAACATTTCAGTCTATAGCCTTACAGATAAGATTTGAGGACCACAGCTTAAATTACTTTTTATCAGCTGTACTTGGCAATAGAAGTCTCTTTTAAATTTTTTTAATTTTTCCATTTTGGTGAAAAATTATAACTAGTAGCTTGAGCTAGCTTTATTCTGTTACACAGAAATTAAGAAACTGAATTTGCACAGGAACAGACTCCAAACAATGACTTCCCCATAGCTTGAATTTGATCATAAAGGGCAGTGACTTTCAAATGTCATTTTACACTGTTTTAATTAATTTTTCATATTTGACGCATTTTACACAGTAGATGTGAGATGTGATTTTTGACTTTAATAATGTGGATGAATGGTGCAAATGCACCAAGTATAGCTGCAGAATCTTGACTGAATGTGTTCACATTTTTCTAAAACACAGAAGAAAACAACATAAGTAGCTCTTAGCCAAATGAGACAGAATATTCGCAGCCAGTCCTGTATAGTTGCAATTAAGGTTTGCCTAAAACAAAAAAAAAAATACAAAATAATTACCTGATGCTATTTCACAATAAGTAATCCACTTCTAAGAAAAAATACTGATAACTTTTTTTTTTTAATAAGGGTAGAACTTAGCAATTACAGTTATGTACATACAGAAACAGACTATTCCTATCCTCATGCGGCTCTTTGTTCATCCTTAAGTGTTAGTTTGTACATAACAGTATATAACCAAAAATCTTATAGACAAATTGTTGTATTTGGGCATACATCAAAGTGCTGTCTACCTAGGGTGACATTGGTAGATTCAACCATTACCTTTGTCCTGCAGTGAGGATTTGGACTGTCTGCATAACATTCTTAATATCAACATGTTCAAATTTAGCTTCTGATAGATAAAGGAGTTTTCTATCAAATATGAGTAGAATAAAAGCTTCAGTGTTGGCCTATTAAAAAAAAAAAATGAAAAGGGGACATTTTTAATGTTGTTTTCTGTGCTAGCTAAGAATAGGAAAAAATGAGGCATTAATAAAAATATTTTACAGTGTAGGTAGATTAGGTGGACTATATTTCTGACCTATTAACTTCACAAGTGAATTATCTATAATCCTCTATGGAAAATAATTATGAAAAATCAGTTGTAACTCTGGTAAGGCAAAGAATAATGAGTTGCACTGGAACTTTAAAAAATAAATTCAAAGGTGTTGTATTGGATATTTATGCATATATGCATGTATGATTTGAGAGATGCCAAAATATTATATATTCTTGAAAAACTATTTAAGATACAAAACTCAACAAAAAATATAAGAAATATCTAGAAAAAAAGCTTAAATAAAAACAAAAATGTAATGAAGTACGCAATATCTTAGTATTTTTTTCCTAATCATCAGAAACATTGCAGGGATTTTTTTTTTGTGAATTATGAAGTACCGTGTCTTTTTACTTTGCACCTTTAGGAAGTAGTAGATCATGACCCAATTCACTAAAGAGCTACAAATCATAATAACTACACTTATAATAATTTCTGAGTCATGTTCTCGGGATAATAGTGTGACAGATAGGAGCATCTGGTGTCTCATCTACAAAACTGAATGTAAATAAAGACATGGCTGGCAGGTCTTTAATTCTATAAATTTGCATTATATTAACATGTCAGTATAATATCCTCTGGCCTGAGAGGGTAGGGTTATTTTTATAATTCTTTTAATCAGCCTTGATTCCTGCCTGTGAATAAACAAAGGAAAAGGTATTTTCAATAATGTGTTACTGAATATTCACTAAGGAAGGAGGTCAGGTCTAATTCTCCAATTTAACGCATACTAAATTCCCAGTTTGACCTATGACAGTCCTATATCCAAAGAATTTGTATTTCATACCTAGTTAAGATGATGGTTGTGAAAATTAAATGCCAGGTTTAATTAACTGATGCATAATTTTTTTTAAAAAAAATACAGTTTACCATCATTACTTTTCTTTATGTTGACAGTAGTAATATGGATAAAAAGTGGTTTAAGACTTAAGGAGGGCAAGAATAGAGTAAGGAAAAGGGGCAATGTTAGTTACCATTCATACAGAATTGTCTAATTATGCTGCTGTGGATGTGAGTAGAGAAAGGAGATAGAAATTTAAAGCTACCTGGAAACTAAATAAATGCAGAGCTTAAAATGGTAGAATAACTTCTGACTGTTCCTTAATAAAGTTTAATACTTAATTTGTCTCCTAACCTTCAAAGTCATGATACAGGAAATGTCTGATCTCTTTTTTAAAAAATTTCCTTATTAAAAATTAATTGTTGGACACAAGTTTATCTTTACCAGTTAAAATTCTGTGTCACTAGAAACATAAAAATGCAGAGATTTCAGTGAAGCTAATACCATAAATAATTTTTCTTTGCCATTTCTTTGCCATTTCATATACATAAGAGTCAGTATGAAACTTTATTTCCTGCTACTTTAAGAAAACTGACTCTTTACAACATCAGTGTGTGAAATTAGGTCTATCATGCAGTTAAGGAAAGGAAGAGTTAGAAATATAGGCAGTGTTCCATTATTTTGTAGCATCACAGAAAAACAATTTAAAAATCCCATTCCAATCTCCATGTATAAATAATTGGAACTGTACAGATCTCAGTACCTAATTAGACATAAGAGGTTTTTTTGCTACATCACTTTGGGAAGGCAATCAAGAGGAAAATGCCTGCCATTGCACATTGGGCAATACTCATTTTCAGATCTCATTTAGCTAAAAAATAACACTGTGTGCTTTCATAAATCCCTAAGTCTAAATACTTAGGAGAACTATATTCAAGGTAGAAAAAAAACTCTGTTCTTCCCAGTATATAGTAACAGTGCTGCAATGCATTATCCTTCTTGTACTTTTTCCTTCTTTTTTTTTTTTTTCTTTTTTGTATGTATGCATGTACAATTTTATCACAAAATTCATTTTAGTGCTATCAAAATGTTTTTTAGTTCAGGAATCTCCCTACTTCAGATTGTACTGATGAACAATATGTTGAAACGCAATGTAGATAGGACATTTTTTAGTCAAGGCTATACATATTTCCCCAAAAACATCTTTATTAGATAAAAAAAATAAAATTTAGTAAGTACTGGCTTCTGTATGACTGAATAAATAACAAGCATTGACTTATTAAGCATTTCAATAATTTTCAAGGAAACATTAAAATTTCTTTGTACTGTACTTACTGCACACAATATTGTGTACTTACTGTACACAATATATTACTGAAAACATGTCTGTGCTTAAGAAAAATTTCCTTTCCTAAAATAAAACATCCGAGATGAGTTTCTAGTCTCAGCTGTCCAGTAATGAGACTGGCAACTATGAGAACTAGCAAAGCTAAGCTTTTCAGAATGTCATGAAAATGAAATAAATTCATCAAAAGAATAGGATAAATTAGTCTCTCAATGCTAGAAATTTATTATCTACAAAATAATTTAAAAAAAATGGTTCCACCAATTGCTAATTTCTTTATTCAGATAAATAGTAACCTTCATTATTTTTAATATGCATCTCATAAAATAAGCCCCTTCCTTTTTGGATGTATCATTGCTTTTCTCAGCAAACAACAACAGAGCACTAGCATCATGTGGAACATTAAGTCCAAACGGATTTCTTCTTTATTTTTTTTTTTTATACCTTAAACTGGTTTTGTCAAATTGTTGAAGATAAATTGAAGGAAGAATATCTGTGAGGGTTTTGTGTTCTATCTGTTCTCTTAGCAAACAGTCCTGAATGAGCTAACAACATTATTCTTGCGTGCATTTTGCTTAATGACAGTAAGACTTCAACTGTCAGATCTTTTATTTTTTTTTTTTTTCAAATTTAGGAACGGAAAAAGCCTATTCTATATATTTTAATAAAAACATTATCTACATTCTGACTGTAAATCCAGATGGATGCTTATTATCTAGTGGACATAGAACCCAGGAAACAACAAGATTATGTGCTCAGATGGTGTAGGACACTTACAGTGAACACATGAAGTCAAGATAAAATCTTATATAACACATTGTTCAATACCTTGGATACAAAAAAAATCTTATCTCAAGAGTCAATGGCTGCACTGTTTAGGAAAAAAATACAATGTATATAGAGTTCAGTACCTTTGCTCTTTAAGGACAAGGAATTCTACAGTTATTGAAACCCTGACATTTCAACACAGACCACTTGAAATTATTACTATTTTTTTTTCTATTAAAGCTAATGACCTGGAACATTCAGAAAAAAAGAATAGCTTTGTTTCATCAATTTTTCTGGAAAATATTTTGCTTTGTGATCTTGGTAGAATATATCCCTAAAGATTTCAACTGCAGTATTGCCATTTGTGGTTATCATGGACTGTTCAGGAACTTCAGTACAGATTTTGATACAGAGGTGAGATGTACTGCACTCTGGCATGATGTGGAGGCTACAATCAGCATCTCTGGGACTAAATTTTATCCTTAAGTGAAATATAAAAATCCCATAGAAATTCTGACATTTAAGCTCTCAGAGCAAAGCATAAGAATTTGTAATGCTTGAATATTGAATTTCTCATATATTACACAATCTGCAGTGAAATTCTTCATATATGGCACAATCTACTGTAATGTCAAGGATTTATTTATTTATTTATTTGTTTTGGGGAGGTTATTACCTTATCACTACAACTCATTTTATTTTTTTTAAAAACATGATGCAAGCAGTGCCCAATGGTGAAAGTAAATACTTCTACAATGGTTTGAACTTTTCCAATGTGGCTTCATAGAAAACATAATGCACGAATTCATAAGTAGGTTTTCATAAGTAGGTGGGTCTGAGCACAGGTATCAGAAGCAACTAACAGATGCAACAGTTTGTGCAGCAGCTGACAAAGAAGGGGCCCAGAAATTCTGCTGAGGGCAGAATATGTAGGATCTGCAATGATGGTTGTGTCCTATAAGAAAATATACAGCCCACTGAGCAGAAAATAGTAAAAGAAATTAATGAAGCTTCATATCACGACTTACCAAAAAATACAAATTTTCTATTGTTTAAGTCTAACGTTCATTCCTCCACTTTTCAACTTCTGTGTCATTAATGTTTTCATGCTATTTTTAGTAATTGTGAAAAAAAACCAACACAAACCAACAAAGCTATAAAGTATAAGTGCTTAGAAAAAGAAGATAAACCAAACATTTTTATAAAAACAAATTACTGATTGGTGGGGATATATTGCTTTGGTCTTGTTCTCTTTGTCTGCCTTTTCTGTCACACTGACAGAGATGTCTCAAATTGTGAAGTCTATTGTTTTCCACCCCTAAACTATATATACTTCATTGTGTATTGTTATTAACAAATACTGAATATCATTCTAATAGTGAAGAGTGACTGAAGATTATTTATTGGCATTACAACACAGAAGCAACAGCATTTTTTAATTCAATTTGATTAACCACCAGTTTATTTAATAAAATTATTATTTGTGTAGTTGAACCCATTTATTTTATACATGCTTCAAAAAGCAAAATATTGGTTATTTAAAGAAATGAAGGCATATATTAGGGAAGTAACACTTTTCTTGACCACTCAACTCTACTTTTGTAAATTCCAATTATAGATGCATATGCTCATCCCATTAATAATCAAAATCTGTATACATCCAGCAAACTCTGCAAAAAGGATTGGTTTTGTCCTGAGATTTTCCAGAATAATGCTCATTTGGGATCATAGATTCATAAAATTACTGAGCACACTGTATTATAACAAAAGGTGTTCAGCTATGACTTATCTTTCAGACCCCTCTAAGATTAACTGAAGGTTCTGTGAGAGAGAATTCATCAGTTCCTTTGAATAGTTCATTAAAACCCCTCATACTTGAGAATTTAATTCTTATTTCATTTTTTCCTCCTTAAACATCCATACTTTACATTTAGTTTTATTTTTCTTCACTAGATAGACGAATCCAACATTATATATATATATATGTATACATTATATAACCAACACTATTTTCCTGTGAAGGTACTCATTCTCTTGTTATTTCTTCCTTTGATAAGGTAAATTGATGAGGGATCTTAAGTTTCTCACTCTAAGTTACTTGCTCAGGCCTTTGGATATGTTTTTTTTAGATTCTGTTCCAATCCACCAAGCTTCCCACTGGTGAAAAATGATATTTATTCTTCTACATAATTGACAGAAATGCTGAAAACATCAAAGTTCTTTCCCTTCTCTGAGGAACTCTGGTAGAAGCAATTCCATTCAGTCAAATACTCCTTAGATTCTATTCAGTGAAATCCCCCTTAGGTTGACAATAATTTGAGATCTATCAGGTATCCAGTCAATACTTTATTTCTTACGTGCTTTTCTGATATTCTAAAGAGCTAATTCATGATCAGAATGTTACCAGATACTAAGCTGAACAATATATAGAAATCTAAGACTTTCACATCATTGACAGGTTGTTCTACAAAGCAAACAATCTTATCAGATAAAAATACATTTGTTTTACAAGAGCAATTTTTCATAAAGCCAAGTGACGTGGCATTGATTTTATTCCTTTTTGTTAATCCTTACTTAATCAAATCTCAAACTGGTGTTTCCACTTTCACTTTAAATATGCAAGTTCATTTGTGAGCTGTGTTTTGGAGAACTTTTATTATTGATATAAAAAGCATACTTTCATGTTCTCTCACTCTCTCCTGTTTTAGGAGTTACTGTGCTTGAAGGGCCTATTTATGCAGTGGGAGGACATGATGGCTGGAGTTATTTGAATACAGTTGAGAGGTGGGACCCTCAAAGCCAGCAATGGACATTTGTGGCAAGTATGTCAATTGCCAGAAGCACTGTTGGAGTAGCAGCATTAAATGGCAAGTGAGTAGGGTATTCTCACACAATTTAAACACTTTGCTTAGAGGGATGAATAACTGTGACACAGATAATTTTTAGCATATTGTAATAGAAGTTGTCTTTTAAAATAAATGTGGACACAGTTGTACACACTGTCCTAGATCTCAAGGCTCTTACATTTATTGGCAGTAAGTCATCTATATATATTTTTCTGTATTATTTTGGTTCAATGTGTATATCAAACGCTTAAGAATATAGACCTGAAATTGCAGTGTGTGTGGTATAAACCAATTCAGGACAAACTGTCACTCGACTCATATCAATTTTATATGTTGTTCTAGTTAACCAGCTGAGTTTGCCTGTCTAATATAGTCATATATCCAGCGATAAAATTTGTTGTATATATATTTTTTACCTTGCTTCAGCCTCACATTGACTGATGACAAATTCTTTGACTGAAGGCAACTACATTCACACAGCAAGTAAACAGAAATTTGATTCTTGTCAAGAGTCAGACTACATTAAACTTGTCATTCTAATTGTATTCAGATTCCAAGTTTCTATTATATAACTTTCTAATTATTTTTTTTTTTCATTTGATACCTATTAAAACTCATTTTATACACATAATCTTATGCAGGTCTTAATAAATTTAGATCCATATTTTCAGGGTTATATGTCTAGATCTTGTATCTGCTAGTTTGCTGCATGGCTCATACACATTTGAAAAAAGATTCAGTAACAAGATTTTATATATTATTTGTTGCTTATCACTTTTAAAATAATTGATTTATCACTTTTAAAATAAGTGATTTTAGCTATGTGGCTAAAAAGAATATGATATGAACTGTAATAATTTCAAATTAGGAGTGGAATTCATCACACCTAACTTCAGATATTTTTATACATCTAGAACTGAGCCAGTTGTCCTGAACACACCTTATGGAAAATGGCAGCATTATATATTTTTGGGACATAATTTGTCTTAATTATTTTTGATATTTATGTTTGGACAGAATAAGTTGTGTTATGTTTATGCCCATTTTTCTCCACTACTTATATAGGAAACTTCAGGACTCTGTCTCAGATTCTGAATTCTATGTTTTTAATGCTTCAGTGGGGAATATTAATCCCACTCTAGACAATTGATCATAAATGGCAGTCAGTAAATTATCCTTCAGGTATTATGGGATCAATGGAGTAAGGCAAATTTCTGTAATCTTATTTTCTCATACTTTATTGATACTGAAAAGTAAGGAAGAAAGAATAAGAAAAAGCTTCACGTGGGGTGCAATGAGAGAGTAAATGTTGAGACCATTAAAAACATACTTAAAAGGGTATACTTAGGATAAAAAGTATATAGGAGAAAAAAACCCTGACCTATTATGGCTATTTGTTTTCCTGGTAATCTACACCATTGCATAATTCAGCAACTCACTAAATTTTGCCTACCATATTTCTTACAGTTGAAAATAATCCAGTTTTGATTATAGATTTGGAAAAACTTACAAAAATCCCTTATACTAAGTTATGTTTATCACACCTAAGATACAGGATTTATATAAGTAAACTGAATTTATTTCTGGAATTTTCAGATTCTTTGCACTGACTGTAAGAGTCACTGAATATAAAAGTCAATCAAGTAGCTTAATTTAGCCCACAAACAAGTAGCTTGATTTAGCCCACAAACAAATATGTCTCAAGATTTAAAGGAGACTGTGTACATTTCTATAGAAGCAGAAGTAGGCTTGAGTACCCATAATCCCATCATTATGACAATATGCAGATTTATTTTTTTTAAAGTTGAATCTCAATTTAATTAAAACTACATTCTTTAAAAGTTTTAATTAATTTTATGAGTTTATATTACATTTGTGTCCTGTTTGCAGAATACTGCTGGATTAAATAGGCTTTATTGGATGCATTCATTATTAATATTATATTATTTAATTCACGGTATCATATACTCACATGATCTACTTCTCATCCATGACTTCAGGAGGTGGTTTTATTGTGAAATCATCTGTGAACCACTGAAGCTTAACTGTCATTGTTTTCTCTTATTAAGTCACAGTGGCACTGAAATGTTCCAGAGTAGATCAAATGGACAATGCTGCTTTAATAACCCTGTTAGTCTAAACGAATCTTTTTTCAATTGTGTATGAGCTATGCAGCAAACTAGCAGGTACAAGATCTAGACATATAACCCTGAAAATATGGATCTAAATTTATGAAGAGATGCATATGATTATGTGTATATAGTCCAGGTATGTTTCTTTTGCACAAGCTGAAAGTGTGTTTAATGTTTTGCAGTTAATAAATGCTCAGCTGAATTTTGCATGACTTACATAGAACAATTTTACATGAAAGGAGATTTTATCCATGTCTCAGAAGGGTGGGATGGACACCACTAAAAAATGAAAAGCAGTGGTCTTGCTGAAGCAAATATACTGTTTTTATTTATTTATTCATTTATTTAAAATATTAATAACTATGTTTAAAAAATATCCCATGTGCCAAGAACTGAAACTTGAAAACATATACAAGCACTAACCTTTCAACTCTCTGCTGCTATTCTTACTATGCTTCTGTTCCACACAACTGGCATATGCTGCATTCCTCATCTGAGCTTTTTGCTTTGAAATAGGCAAACAGTTACAGATTAAAAGCAAAACAAAACAGAAACAAAAACCCCACCCCTAAGGATATTAGAAATAGATTTCTTAATGAAAAGCAAGATGATGGCTTTGACATTCAGCAAAGGAGAAACTATTTTAGTATGGGAGTTCTGAGTAATCTTTTACTGGTTATTCCTTATGTTTCTTTTCTTCTGCACCGAATTAAATAAGTAAATAGATGCAGCAGGGTTAAACTATGGTTGAAGAGAGAGTGTTAGAAACTATTTTATGTGTGTATTTCCAAGACTGCTTTGTGGACTTTACATAAAAAGGATACTATATGCAAAACATCACAAATGTGAGCTTCTTAAATACTTGAATAATATGATCTTTTGTGTTTTAACGCTGGAAACTGTTCCATCTCTGATATTCCATACCTCTATGATCTGCTTCATTGCTTTTACAGTTAAAGCCATTTTAAGCAGAGAAAAAAGAATAAAAAGGATTTTACCATAAAATTGGATAAAAACTGTATTTTTCCATAAGCTTAAGGTGGAAATATAAAAAAGTCAACAGCACCAAAACCTGATCTCCTTAGGTTCTGAGATGATTGATTTGTAATCAACTGCTTACTAGTTCTAAATGTAGGTTATGTTTTTGAAGCTTACTTGCATAATCTGTACAAGTCAATTCTCAATTCTTTAGGAGCTCAAACAAATGGAAATCAATAGTCTCTGAATGTGGCAAAACAGGGCATACAGAAATGAATGGCATTTTACAGAAATGCACTTTTAAATTTAAACTGTAACTATTACAGCAAAATTTTTTGTAAAAGCTGGAAACTATTGTGTCAACATGTGCATTATAATACTGCATGAATTTTTTTTTTAATTATTGAAGCTATAAAATCCTGCTTCATTTCTCAGAAATTCAGAAAAATAAAATATCTGAAGTTTTTGTTGTCTTTTTTTTATTTGTTTGTTTGTGGTGGTTTTTTTTGTGTTTTTTGTTTGTGTTTTGTGGGGGTTTTTTTTGTGTGGTTTGTTGTTTTTTAGCTGTAGTCTAGTTGTCAGGGTTCTTTTGTACAATCAGTTTGCATTATAACATTTTGAGGTGGCAGTACTGTTTCACCCATGAGGACTTAACAGAACATCTTCCTCTCCAAGCACAAATGTCACATGCTTGATACCCTCAGATTTTCCACTGTAATAGGACACAGTAGTTACTGTCCTTCAATCAGGAACCCAAACAATATTCCTTACTTAAACGGCTTCTTAAGCCTATGGGGAAGCTGATAAAAAGGCTAGGTCGTTTTCTAGATAAAGACACATAGTAGCTTTATTTTACCAGAATTTCAATAAAGCATTTTTGCACACTTAATCTTGTCACATACTAGACATTTTTGTATTAAGAGATCAGGTTTCCTATTACATGTTTTCTAAATGGAGTTTAGAAAAGGATTATGAGAAACCAATAAGTAAACCATTTACATTAGGCAAAAGTGAAACATAAATAGTGGGGTTGGGCTTCAAGTATCCAAGCAGGATGTCTATCCTGAGGAAAATTACCCACTCTGGCCAGGGTTTACCACTTTTTTTGTAGCATTTCTTTAAAAAGCCAAGTTGAACATTTTTAAAACACTTTATCATTCAAGAGATTGGTGCCAAAGTTCTATCTGTGGTCCTTGGTAAATAATTTTGGTACCAAATAAATTTGGTACCAAAAGAAGTAACCAAATGCTGAAACACTCTTGAGGACATGAGTCACAATTTATAATCACAGGGAAGATGTCAAAAATATGACTGGAGATTTTTTTAGGTGGGAAAATACAGTAAAAATACTAAGGTCAAAATGATAAAACTAACTGAGAGATAGTTTCTTTTATAGGAACAAAACCCTGAACATATTGCATCTTAATCCAGTACAACATTGTTAACACTGGAATCATTTGGAAACTGTATTTCTTGATCATTTTTGTTTCCTTCCTTTTTCCTGTTTATCTTAGTCACTGATATTTGAGTGTATTCCCTTTTCAGGTTTTTTATTAAAAGATAGTCCAATATAAAAATGTGATTTTATGGTTGTGTACATAATGAGATTATTTATTATCAATTGATTATGTCAGATTTTGTCTGTTGCTTGACTGTAGCAGATAGAATTTAGAATGGCTTCTACATTCTATTAATTCTACTTAAGCATTCATAGAAATAGAACATGCCAATATTTAAAATAAATAAATACAAGTATATATACATATTTACAATTTTGTCCTTTCAGACCCATGCAAATTCATTTGTTACATTTTCACATTTATTAATTAGGTGGAGAGGATTTAATAATATCTAGCTTTATATAAAACAAACAAACCAACCACACACACACAAATAAACCCAAAACAACAAACAAACAAAACCAAACAGCAACAAAAAAAAACCAACAAAACCAACAACAGCAACAACAGGTTTCTATTTATTTATGTTCAGTTACATTCATTCTGTTCTACCAGTTTTGCAATAACCGAATTCAGTTAGTAATGGATTTTCATAAATTGAATTATTGTTTTAGCAGTATTTCTCCATCTATTCTGTTTTTTATTTTGAAAGAGAAGCGGAGGATGGCCAATACAGACATATGCCAGGGAATGTTTTGATTTCAAGTCTTTTAATGAGACAATGCTGGAATGAAACTTGTGTTATTTAGTTTAATATGTCCCTTATGACATCATTACGAAGTGCAAAACAGAAAATCTACCTTGGTGAACCTTCATTTTCAAGAAAAATAGCAAAATTAAGACCAAATTAGTGTGTACACAGAAAGGTTCTCAAAATTGTCTTGTAATTAGTCACTCACAAGCATATATTCTCTGTGTACTGACCTCAGAAACGCATAGGTTAATAATTCCACAAAGTCCTTAATAGCAGTTCATTATTTGACCCAAGAGAATTAGTGGTGTATTACATTCATATAACCACCTACAAAACTTAATTGCATGGCTGATTACAACCTCCTCCAGGAGTTCTCGTTCTTTGCCTTTCCTGCATCATATAATAAACTATCTGTGGCATTTTCACTTAGAATCATTAAAACTTATTACTAATTTATCAGCTTGGTCTGATCTTTTGTACTTTTGCACACAAATTCCTATTTCCTACATGTGGGGTCACATGCATCTCAGTGAATGTGCATTTCAATTCCATATGCATTATATTATCTCTTTTACAAGCAAGATTTAACTTGATATTTTACATCCATCCTGTAAAATAAGAGTCTCTACATAGGCTGACTTCTTTTTATGTAGTTAGGCTTAAAAAGGGCTAGAACAGGTACAAGTTAGGCAAATATATGTAACTTAGAAAAGGACAATGAAAGGTCATGAAAATTTACATATATACAACTAGGATATAGTGCTCTTTAGAACCCAGTGATTGTTAGGAAACATGACAGATACTAAAGACGTTGTGTTGCAGGGTGGGAATTTGATGAGTCTGTTATTTCTTGATATACTATTGTCAGGTTCCCAGATGCTTAGGCCACATTTCTGCTTTGCAAGTATACTGCACATCTACATCTTTTAGTGTGTAGGACCCACCATGCACTTCTCTTCATCCATCACCCACACAGTGGGTGTCCATGCAGTGTGGATATTATAGAAACATAGAACCATAGAATTGTAGGGGTTGGAAGGGACCTCTGGAGATCAAGTTTAACCCCCCTGACAGAGCAGGATCACCTAGGGCTGGTCACCCAAGAATATATCCAGACAGGTTTTGAAAATCTCTAGAGGAGACTCCACAATCTGTCTGGGTAGCCTGTTGCAGAACTCTGTCACTCTCACAGTGAAGTTTTTCTTCATGTTTAGGTGTAATTTCTTGTGTTTCACCTCGCTACCATTACCTCCCTTCCTATCACAGCAAACAACTGAAAAGAGACTGGCCCCTTCTATTTGATGCCCACCCTTTGGATATTTGTAAACATTCATAAGATCCCTCTCTTTTCCAGACTAAACAGCTGCAGGTCTCTCAGCCTTTCTCATAAGAGAGATGTTCCAATCCTTTAATCCTTATGGCTCTCCATTGGACACTCTCTAGTATTTCCCTATCCCGCTTGAATTGGTGAAACTAGAACTGAAAAGAGTAGTCCAAATGTGGTCTCACTAATGCAGTGTAGAGGGGGAAGACAACGTCCTTTGACCTGCTGGACATGCTCTTCTTAATGCATCCTAGGATACCATTGCCTCCTGGCCACAAGGGCATATAGCTGTCCCATAGTTAACTTATTGTCCAGCAGCACCACAAGGTCCGTCTCCATGGATCTGATTTCCATCAGGTCAAGCACCTGAACTGGTGCATGGTGTTGTTCCTCCCCATGTGTAGGACTCTACACTTATCCTTGTTGAACTTTATTAGGTTTACCTTTACCCAGCTCTGCAGTCTGTCCAGATCTCTGCATTGCAGCATAGCCTTCCTGTGTATCAGCCACTCCTCCCAGTGGTTGATAACATCTAGAAAAATTTACAGCCAATTTTTTAATGGTGCAGCTTCCACAATTAAGCATAAATTTTTAAAAAGCATTCGTCAATCACTGTCTCTCTCATGGTCAAAACTGCAAAAGATAGTAGCATCCCACATTTGCTATTATTCTGAAAGTCTGGCTTTCGGTTATTATCTTCACTGGGAGATGAAGAATCCCAGCCTGCCTCAAAGGGTTCTTAGTGCCCATATGTTGAGACCTGAAAGAAGCCCTTGTTCAGTGCAGTTAAAGCCTAGAGATACTCCCCTCACCAGCTGTAGGCATTTGCTTGACTTACATACATACATATACATGTATACCATCTCATTTAAATTATATTTTTATATATATAGTTTACTTAAAAGGTTGGAGTAGATGACCTGTGAGGTCCCTTCCAATCTGGTGATCTGTGATTCTAAGGTGTTCTATGTATATCCATATGTATACAAATTCTTTGTGATTTCCACATGTGTAAATCTGGAAGGACATTTAAACATCTAAATCTCACTGAAATTAAGGAAAGCTTAATACCTTGATACTCAACTGAAGATCTTTATGCACAGTAGCTCTTACAGCAGCTATTAAATATCTATGCAGCAGGATAGAATACCCTGCCATCTCCACTGTTAACTGATATTTCTATTTTTCTATCTTGAAATGTGATTAACTTCTTAATAACTAATTTTGGGTAAAATGAAATGTCTTTTGACTTGATAGACCAACTTCAGCTGAATCTTTCCTTATTGATTGAATTCATTGAATTGAGAAGGATTTGTTCATTGTGAAGGGCACAGATTAAATGATCTAAGACTTTTATTCATGTCATCCATATAATTGTAATGCACTGATAATTTTCATATTTCAGTAAAAACTAGGGAACCAGCTCAATATTTGCTAATTGTGACTTTTAAAGGTGAAGTAACACCTCAACATTTCATGCCAAACTAACAAGATAAAAAAAGTGTGACTGAAAGAATTGTATTTCCTGTCAGAACATTTTGCTTATAGCTTTTTTTGCTTGAGGGTTTCTTTCCTCTTGTGCCTTGATGATTCTGTTGTTCTTTTACTAATCCATTTGAACTAAGAAAAATACTCTGCTCAGAATACATAATTACAGTCATGTAGGGAAAGAAAGTTACATACTGCATTCTTTCTGCCCACAGTATTCTTGCTGACTGAAAGCAAATACTTTTAAGTCAATATTTTATGAGTGACATGGATGTACTGACTGATACTGAAATACAGAAATACTTTTCCTTATCAAAAAATTCATGCTTTCACATGTCTGCTTGCATAACAGGCCTTATATTATCTACCCAACCAGAAATTAATGTGAACTTTGACTTACGTGATATTACTCACAAGGTATTTTATAAATTGAATTCATTTGATAGAC
The DNA here is from genome assembly GCA_027560015.1 of Chloroceryle amazona. NCBI lineage: Eukaryota > Metazoa > Chordata > Aves > Coraciiformes > Cerylidae > Chloroceryle > Chloroceryle amazona. The sequence goes on along the minus strand of JANHFX010000762.1, from coordinate 10,653 downwards.
TCCTTTTGCAATGGTAAGAATCACAAATATATTTCAAAGATTAACTCAGAAGTTATCAGCCTTAGATATTTTTCATAGAGATGTTTTAAATTTTGTCTCTGTTTTCATTATATTTTATTCTAAATGTACTTTGATCTATAAATAAATTTATAGGTTAATTTAAATCCTGTAGAAGTAATTTCAGGTTCTTTTCTGACAGTTTTGATACTGCTGATATTTTGTAACGTGCTGTTCATTAACTGCTTTTCTCAGAAAGGCAATTATTCTGCCTCCCACTATAGAGAAAAACAGAATCATGTTGAAAATTATTTCTTAACTGTAGAAACCAGAAAAAGGTTTAGATTTTTTTATATGTTTTAGTCAAAATCACATAATAAATGGATATTGAGACAGAACAAATTGGAACCGCTATATGGTCTAAAATTATTAAACTCAGAAAGAAGATGCACATAATAAGCACATTAGCTCAGTCTAGTACAAAGTAATTCTGTGAAATCAATGACAATTTCTTATTTAATGACAGATTCACTGTATCTTTTTTAATAAATAAGAGGGCAAGTAAAGGTCCTTAAGCTCATGCTGTAGTAAATGACTTAATTACAAAGACTATTTTGCCTTATCTGTCTTGTAGCCTGATACAGTCACAAACATTTTTAACTGTGGAACCTGCATTCAATCACTGGTCTTGCAGAAAAAATATAGCCCATATAACTTTGATTTGAATTAGAAACAGGCTCTTTTTATTAGGAAAATATACTTTCTAGTATAGGAATTAGAACATTTCTGTAATGATATTACCCATGCAAAGATGTTTTTTTCTCAATATTTTCTGTCAGCATTTACTGTTCCTTTAATTGCAGGCACTTACTCGATGACTTCTTTTTTCTTTTTTTTTTTTTTTTTTTTTTTTGAAACTGCATGTATTTTTAATTAACTTTAGTTCTGCATTACTGCAAATACATGAAATGCCATTCCCAATTTAGACACAGGAATAAGATGTCATTAATGCTTAGCATTCAGAAAATTATCATTTTTGCAACTTCCACCAGTGAGTGAACTGACAAAGTTCATATCTTTCCTCTCCTACAGTCTGATTCCTAGATCAGGTGTGGACTGACAGAGCAATACAGCAGTCCAGCGCTGAAGAAAATTGTTACCTTCCCCTCACTTCTACAGGGAATATAGCTTTTGTTTGACAGAAATTCTCTGTTGCTCTTTCAGGCATACTGAAAGAGCAGAAGAGGGTACAAAGGAGCCTCAGCAAGACTCAATACTGTCTTTGATACAGTGAAAAAAAAAATGAAAGGCAAAAACCTCATTAAGAAATGAAGCAAAGGCATGATTCAACTGTTTTCACAAGCCATACTTCCTCACATCAAAGGCAGTCTGGTCTTTTGAGTTTGGCTTGTCAAATGGAATTTAAAAATGTCTTTTCTGGTTAGTTATCAAAGGTTTGTAAGGATAGCACTGAGATAAATGCTTTTGATCCAGCTGGTCATGATTTCTCCTAATGTCTCCTACTTTGAAACCTCCACTGCATTTTCTATCCATTTTATATATATATATAAAAATGTTTAAGTATCTCTGTCTCTTTTGATAAAAAAGAAATGATGCAGTGTCTGAATGAGCTGAAATATAGACCATTGGGGAATAGAAATCCACAACATCTCCACAGGCAAAACTTTCTCTGATCAGTGGAGATAAAAGTACTCAGTACTGGATGCTTTCTTTTCCTTGTCAATCTTTCCTTCTAAACAGTGGTAATTATTATGGAAATCAAAACAGTTTTGATGGGATACACAATGAGGTGCCATTCAGTTAACAGAGTATTCCCAAGTCAAAAATGAATGAAGATACGACTATTTGATCACTATATGATTGCGACTATGATTGTTTCTCAAGCTTTCTTTTAATTGCATAATATTGAAAGGAAAGTCTTACAATATTGTAGGTATTTAAAATCTATGAAGAGATGTGACATCCACCAGTAGTCTACAGTCACCAGTAATCTGCAAGAAATTGAAAATTTGAAGTTTATGATTGTTGTAGTAGTATGTGAGGTAAGGTAAAATTACTAATATAATATTGTAAACCATCAATGTGAAATTGACTAACAGAGCAAAACTTGAGGAATTTCAATTAAATTCAGTCTCAGAGGATTATCTTTCATCTCTGAATTCTGAAAATACTTGAAAATGAATGTCTACTTAGAAATATTTTGAAAAAATCATACAGAGAAGAGGTGATACCTAGTAACTGAAGTAATAAAAACTGAGTATAGTTAAGAGGTATAAGAGTAGCCCTCACTGATATATGATCTTTTCAATGCCAGGTTTTCAGGTTTTTTTAGAAAAATACAATTTATTTTTCCATATAGCAATTTTACTATAAACTATTACCAAGAAAGAGAGTACAAAAATGGAATAATTCTAAGTCATCTGAGCAGTAAGAAGGAAAACTACTAAATATCTTTGGATATAAGTATTTTAAAAGTTTCAGGTAGCTGTGCAGTGTCCTGAATATTTAGCATGGGTTGCAGAGTTGTTCTTCAGTCATTCTGGTCCTTTGTGACTATGGATTAGGAAACTTGTATGAAGAGTGGAAGCAGTTCCTGACTGGTGTTCAGGCTCAGTCACAACCAGAGTTTTAAAACAATTACTCACTTTCCAACTTTTGTTTGAACTAGACCTTTGTAAAATAAAATTTTATTGTTATTCTTATTAACTATTCCTTGCTGAGATGTAAACATAACTGAACTCTAAAATAATTTTGTTGTTGTTGTTGTTCTGAATAGCAAAGAGTGTTTTATCATAAACTAGGTGTTCCCAACCAGTGGATGAAACTTTTATCAGTTACTTCTGAACAGCATTTGCTGTTTCTTTACGAGCAACTCAGGAATGTCTTTAGCTATATTTTACTAGCTGTTTTAATTGAGAGGAATTAAAATGGTTTTTTTTTTCACTTTCAGTGTGTAAATATCAGCCTATGGATTTATTTCAGTTTAAAGACAACGGAATATATGAAAACTTTTCACACCAGAAGAAATAAAGTGATTTGTGTATAGACTAGGAAAACATGTGATTACTCACGCTGAAGTCTGTAGAAGTGTTGGTACTTTGCTTTTTTAAAAATTTTGTGAAGTGTTTAAGTGTCCAAATATTTACTTCAGGCTTCTTAACCATGGTCTTGTTTTTAGAGATCAATTCACTTATCTAAATGTAATTGTCTACTGTCATTTGAATTACCTCAGGATATCCTACTTGACCTCCAGCAATCATGCATCTTTCTCCTATGTAGTCTTTGTCATATATGCCAGACTGCAAGGAATGTCACAGTACCCTAGATGTCACAAAGTGGATCCCATCTGATAATCATATAGAAAGGTAAATGTCTTAGGGCTGACTCCACAGAAATAGATGCAAAAAAAATTTAATTTTCATTAACACCTCTCATAGAGGAGTATGGATTCTCCTGGCTACTTTAATCAGAGCACAAGTATGTCTGTCAGGCATTCCTAAAATGTTCTGTGGCTTCAGTGACTTATTTAGTGGTAGTAAGGTTCCTTATTCATCAGCATCTATGCCAATGAAACATAATGGTAAATGCACATTTAAGTATCTCTGAATTCATGGAGCACTTAGGACAATAAAAGCTTCCAAATGAATAACAGCTTCACATAGACAGCTTTTGCGTCCTAAATTGCTCAGTGGTTAGACTTTAGATAGACTAGTGTTTCTATTAGTTAATCTCCAAGCCCTTACTGTAGAAAAGGCAATAGACTGCAAAAGGATTTATATAAGAAATGAATGCAGCATGGCAATAGTAGGAAGGAACAATCAGAACTGTTTACTCCTGGGAAATATTATAGAGGGAGGAAGGAAACAAGTTTCTTGCTCACAGATAATTACAACTTTTTTTTTTTTGCTAAACTACATTTTTGCCTTTTTAAATTTAAAATATTTTCAGAAGTTTTCCATGACTTCCTGATAGAACTCTATCCTCATAAAGTATTCTGATGAAGAAAATCAACATATAGTACCCTGGGGGTATAATTTTCTCACTTGCTGAATAGATATGTTAATGTTAGTGTAGGCAAGACTTTACTTCAATATAACCATGATCCTTGAAACCAAAGTAATACTTTTAAAAAGCATAATGTGATATTCTTTTTCTTCAATGCACCACATATTTGATCTCTACTATATTGTAAGAGTAAAATTCATTCTGCATATGAACATCACAGTGATAGTTTTGTATGTGGAATAGGTTGAATACTAGATCAAAGACTACAGTTTTCCATGGGGTTGGTACTTTTAACATACAGAGTTTATGCAAGAATATTATTTATTTATTTATCTATTTATTAGCTTTTTTCAAGAAGGAAGAATTAGAAGCTTGTGAATCTATTCAGTATTAAAGGATTACGCAAGATAGAATGCTAAAATGCAGGACAGACTAATTTCTACTACTATGATGCATCATAAAAACTCAAAAAAAACCAACCCTGGAATAAATGGATTGCATATTTCTTGTCTGGATTGCCAATTACAAGTTAGCACTTCTTAACACCTCCACTTCACAGATGATAAGCAGTTAGGCAGAAACACTGCTTATGTGATTTATAAGTCTATAGAGACAAATCTGTATGTTCCTTATGGCAATCTTGGTAGTATCTGCTGCAATCAAAGAATGAAAATATCCATTACCAGAAAGAAAGTATTTTCCTTTCTGTTCAGGTGGGCAAAGCACTAAGTAGTATGGGAATTTCATAATAATATTAAAATCATCCATGTTTGCTGGCCATATGAAATTCGTACAATTTTGAGAGTTTGTTGTTTTTTTTTTTTTTCCTTTTTCCTCTTTGCTCACTAGATAAAAATCCAGATGCTCCTTGGTTTTATTATTACAGTTCTGATCTCTTCTTTTATTAACATTTTTATTTGTGTGGACTTTCTTAGGTTATATTCAGTTGGAGGTCGGGATGGAAGTTCATGTTTAAGTTCAATGGAATATTATGATCCTCACACAAATAAATGGAATATGTGTGCTCCTATGTGTAAGAGAAGAGGAGGAGTAGGAGTGGCTACATGTGATGGCTTTCTTTATGCAGTTGGAGGCCATGATGCTCCTGCTTCTAACCATTGTTCCCGACTTCTGGACTATGTAGAAAGGTATCCAATTATATATGCATTTCTTTTAATACAAAATAATGTCCAGTAGCATAACTTTCTTCGCTAAGTGATGGTATAATTATACACATGCTTTTATCCCAAGGAATGACAAATTATTATTTACTTGAAAAAATCCATAGAAATTTGTAAAATACAATCTCCTTGAAAGCTATTTTCTTTCTCTTTTTTCTCACAGTACTATATTATCATGAACAGAAAAATCCACTCTTTTCACATCTTATCTAAGAAATCTTTGTTTTTAAGGCATGATATTGCACATTGCAGTCATAAACTAAACTTTTCAAAAATTAAGATTTAAATAATTTTATAACACCAAGTTGTGTTGAGAAGTATTTTGTAATTTTTAAGCCATAGCTGAGCAAAGAAGTAATATAGAACTTATAATGATGGATATTTACAGAACAAGACATTGCTTCCTTTAACAACACTGCCACTTCCTGATGTATCGATATAAGCTTATTCACTTAATTTACAGTACCATGAATTTTTCAAGTGGATATTCTGGCAGTAGGACACAGTTGAAGTGATGATATCATTAAATTTGAAGATAGTCTTCAATCGTTTCATGAAGATCTTACTTTTTTTTTGTTTCTGTGTGCTTTAAAATGGAGTAAGGAAAATACACTCCACAGATATGTACAGGTTCCAAATGTTAAAGCAAATTTGTTTGAGTAGTTGGTTTATCTTAACATACAAGTAAAGATAGGTGCTGAGAGAGATTTATATTTTTCTTTATTTTCTGAAGGGGTTGAATTTTAATTAAATGTCATTTACTTCTGCTGAATCTGGCTTGGCATTTACCAGCTACGCAATATGTAATCCAAAAATTATAAATTAAAACTTACTGCTTATGTTATCCATATGATTTTGCTCAGCCTTAGACTCATTCCCATCTCTGCAGTATGTAAGCAAAGATCACAAACTGCCACATACTTTACTTCTCATCTATAACAGATGGGAATTTCATCAAAGAAATCCCATGATGCTTGTATTTACAGAGCATGCCTTCCTGGGCTTCTATTTGTAAGGAACAATAACCAGAATTTTAAATTAAATAAATTTATGTTAAGACTACTGATAACAATATTAGTAAGTATGACATCTTTCCAACTACTTCTGCTTATTGGTACCTCTAAGGGAGTTTTTATTTCATGTTTTGGTCCCTGAGAAGAAAACACTTCTGGTGTAGAAGAAAAAAAAATGTATCTCATCACATCCGTCTTTTTCAGCAAAGTTTGTAACAATTAACTAAACCACATATCCTTAAAAGCTATTTTATCTGCTGCTATCCGAATGACATGCAGTGTTCTTTGTCTATGTATTTTTGCAGTGATAGCAAAAATGTGGATAATGTACTTCATGGGCAGTTAGCTTCCAGACTAAAAGTTAGGAGTAAGGCTATTAGTTTGCATGAGTGGATGTTATTTAAGCAGTGGACTCAACTAAAATAGAAAAAAACTCTCATGACCCTCCCAGTAACTGAGAAGTTTATAAGGTGAATAGGATGTTATTTAATGTGTCTAATTTTATATTCAAAAATTATGTATCATCTTAAAAAAAAACAACATCTCAATAACGTAGGAAATCAAAGACTAGTAAGTGATAATGAGGTACATTATAGTAATTTATTTTATATCTCTCTGAAAGTTTTACTTTCTGTAAATGTCTACAGTATCTTTTTTAACTAAGTTACTTCTTCAGGAATGAGTCTTTGCTTCAGCCATGTTATCATTCTGTTTATTCAAATACCAATTTGCTCCTGGAAGACTATCAAACCAGACATAATATTTTAAAATTCTTTTCTTAGATAAATATTGTTAGACCATATACGTGTTTTTTAAATGCTACTGCTAAAATCCTGCTCAATGGTAATTAGGACATCCAGTCTGAACTCTTCTAAGGCTGATGCAATTGTAAAGATTTCCTATCTATTCAAGAATTTGAAAATGAAATAAGTTATTTATTTTTTCGCTCTTCACAAAGTGGGAAAGTACAATTTTGTATTCCTTTTTAAAGGTAAAATAATTATTTAATTTCTAAATTAAAAATTTTTGGAGATATTTTGGCAGATTTTATAAAATAGTTTTTGAAATGGTATTCAAAACCTGACAGACATAAAAACATAAGCAAGCGATCTATTGTTTTTCCCATTCATCTCACCTTGATTTCAAATTGATTTCTTTCTACATTCAGGAACTTTTATCATAACCCTTCTCACCCTAGGGCAAACCTAGTTATTATAAATATTAAATGGATGGTTGTTTTCAGTTGAAGAAAGGATATAAGAAATCTGAGACATATTCCCAGCAATTACAAAAAACAAGTTCCCATGCAGTTCTGTTTTGGTGTAACAGACTTGAATTATAAGAATTGTATTTAGCCTTGCATACCTGTTTGTTAAAAAAAAAAATTAAGTCCAAAGATGTCAGTTGCATTTAGTTTCCCTGCTTTTGTACCTCCTCACCTTGGCCCATGCAATTCAAGAGTAGTGTATCAAAGACTCTATTAAAATTTATTACCTTTAGGCAGGCAAAGATACAGTGCATACTGGTGCATTTCACTGGCTGGGAAACTCAGCTATGGGCATACAATGTTGTTCAAAAAGCTTCACAGTCTTTGAAGAATTTATTTTTTTTTTTTACTTGTTACATGTGCATCTTATTTTCTGACAAATCCCCATACGCCAGAAAGAATAGCAGCCAGTAGATGAGTAGGACTTAATAAAGTACACCAGTACAGATTGGGGGTGATCTACTAGAGAGGAGCCCTGTCTAGAAGGATTTAGGAGTCCTGGTAGACAACAAGTTCTCCATGGAACAGCATGAGGCCTTGAGGCCAGGAAGGCCAATGGTCTCCTGGGGTACATTAGGAAGAGCGTGTCCAGCAGATCGAGGGAGGTTCTGCTTCCCCTCTACTCTGCACTGGCGATACCTCAGCTGGAGTATTGCATCCAGTTCTGGGCTCCCCAGTTCAAGAGAGACAGGGATCTGCTTGACAGAGTCCAGCGGAGGGCTACGAGAGTGATGAAGGGACTGGAACACATGCCTTATGAGGAAGGGCTGAGACACCTGGGGGTCTTTAGTCTGGAGAAGAGAAGACTGAAAGGGGATTTGATAAATGTTTATAAACATATGAGGGCTGAGTGTCAAGAGGAAAGGGACAGCCTCTTCTCACTCGTACCCTGTGACAGGACGAGTGGGAATGGATATAACTTGGAGCACAAGAGGTTCCACCTTAACCTGAGGAGGAATTTCTTTACTGTAAGTCACAGAGTACTGGAATGGGCTCCCCAGAGAGGTTGTGGAGTCTCCTTCTTCGGAGATTTTCAAAACCCACCTGGATGCGTTCCTTTGTGACCTGTCCTAGATTATATGATCCTGCTCTGGCAGGGGGATTGGACTCAAAGATCTCCAAGGTCCCTTCCAACCCCTGGCACCCTGTGTCATACCCTGTGTGTAATATATCCAGATATTGCTCTTATAACCTAAAATAACTTTTTTTTATGCCTTACCCCACAAATACTTCAGTTTGTTCCGAAAGATTAACTGAACAAAAGTTCATAATCAACATTTAGAGGTCTGAAAGGAAACACAATAGGAAGAATATTTTTTGGATAGGATACTAAAGGATTTAATTTTTTTTCCAGAAAAGAAGTACTATATTCAAGTGAAAATCAGCATTTATTGAGACTTATCTTCTTCCTGGATATTCAGTTTCCTTTCTCTTTCATCAGGTATGATCCAAAAACTGATACTTGGACAATGGTGGCTCCACTGAGTATGCCTCGAGATGCTGTTGGTGTCTGTCTCCTTGGTGACAAATTATATGCAGTAGGTGGCTATGATGGTCAAACATACCTGAACACTATGGAGGCATATGACCCTCAAACTAATGAATGGACACAGGTAATCATAAAGTTTTGTCATTTTTTGGTGGTGGTTGTTTTTTTGGGGTTTGGTTGTTTTTTTGGGGGGGGAGTGGTGTTTTTTGTTGTTGTTGAGGTTTTTTTGTCTGCAACATATTTTGTTAGTTGTCCAGAATAAGCAGTCATTAGAAATATAATCTAATATTATAATCTTCTAATATCTGAATATTATTCTGACAAGATTATTGTTCTATCAATTTGTATAGGATTTTTTTTTCAACTTTCTTCATGCAGAACTACTGCAATGAGTATCAAAATAGATCTTGAATTTTAATTAATAACCAGCATGTCCTGAAGATCCATCATACGAATATTTGTTTATTTATGTAGACAGACAAGTTTTCATTTTGTTCTTCAATTCCATTTTCTTCTATTTAATGGATAATTAGAAATTATGAACTGTATGTAAGTATTTAAAACAGGACAGAAATATTATACTTAAAAATGCTTGTTTATTTTTATGATTGTAAAGGGAGGCTTTTGTTGTCAAGCTTAAATGTAGACATACAACTGTAAAGCTAATGAAGAAGACCATCTTTTTTATCTGTTGTTAATAAAATGACAAGAGAGCATTTTAATAACATTCTGTAGGAAATAAGAAAACAATTTGGAAAGATTCTTTTCCCCAGTTCACCATTCCACATAAAAAAAACCCTATATGTATAGCTAAATTTGGACAGATAGGAAACATGTAACACCTCTGCTTTGATAAGTACAGTGTATCATCATTACTATTATTGTTACATACCAGATGAATTGACTCAACTGTATTAGTTGCAGCAAGAATGGTGTCTAACGCTGCGAAACTTATTCTAAAGAACACTTGAACATTTTCAGCAATACTGGAACTGTACAATTGTGGTACTGCTAGTTTGACATTGCCTCAGCGAGCAAAAAGGAAACATGAGATACATTCTACAGATTATAAAAACCCCTTGCATATCAACAATTCACAGAATTTATCACAACTCTGTAATTACTCCTTTTTTCTATTCTTACGCTTTCAAGTGAAAGTTGTCAGATGTGAGTCAGTAACTTCATAATTTCTAATGGAAAAACTGGATGCACATGGCCTGGATGAGAATACGATCTGCTGGATCAAGCACTGGCTGGACAGATGGGCCCAGAGAGTAGTGGCCAATACAGCTGGTGGCAGGTCACAAGTGGTGTTCCTCAGGGCTCAGTGTTGGGACCGTTTCTCTTTAACATCTTCACTGATGATCTCAATGAGGGCATAGAGTCTATCATCAGTAAATTCGCAGATGACACCAAGTTAGGTGGATGTGTTGATCTGTGTGAGGATAGGAAGGCTCTCCAGAGAGACTTAGATAGACTGGATTGCTGGGCCAGTGGTAATGGGATGAGTTTCAACAAGGGCAAGTGCCGGGTCCTGCACTTGGGCCGCAACAACCCCATGGAATGCTACAGGCTTGGGGGAGTGTGGTTAGAGCTGTCTTGTGGAGAGGGACCTGGGGGTTCTAATTGACAAGCAAATGAATATGAGCCAGCAGTGTGCCCAGGTGGCAAAGAAGGCCA
>JANHFX010000761.1:7595-24019 GCA_027560015.1 Chloroceryle amazona | reverse complement strand
CTGTCCCTTGTCCCTTGGGAGCAGAGCCCGACCCCCCTGGCTCCAGCCTCCTGTCAGGAGCTGTCAGAGCCAGAAGGACTCCCCTGAGCCTCCTTCTCTCCAGGCTCCACAAGCCCAGGGCCCTCAGCCGCTCCTCACCCCCCTTGTGCTCCAGACACTTCACAAACAACGATATATTTCTAGAAAAGGGATAATTGTGAATTACTGAAATACCAGGACACACTGTACAGTACAAGGCATTGTTCCACCGCATGTGTTCACCTTTGTATTCAATGTGTGTGCAGCAAAGCTCAGGCTTAGATTAAAGACAACATCAATTCCTTGTTAAAAGCACTTCCAGACATCCCTTTCCCCACACCCAAGCAGACGACGCAGCCTCCCAGCCTGAGACCTGCCCTCCAAAAGATGCTCCTCAGGCTTTGCTGGCGGAGCTGCTTCCCATCGCTGTGCACTACCCCTTCCTAAGGTGCCAGCCAGACCTCACCGGTGCTTACGGTGATGATGGAGTGGAAGCTGCCACATGTTTAAGCTTTCCCAACTGTCCCCTACGGTCTACTAACCGTAATTACCAAATAACGTGTGCGAACACGAACGCGCCCTTGGCACTCCGGGTGCCGCCACGGAAGGGACACCATGCGCCCAGCTGCTGCTCTTGGTGAGGGTCCCCAGCCAGCCACTGTCACCTCACCACCCTTCACAGAACGCCAGACAAGGCTCCGCTCGCCCCTAAGCGAAGCTGCTGCCAGATCACCGCTCAGGATTTTAGGCAATAAAATTAAACTGTCAGTGGTTTAAGGACCGAGCGTTCAGAGGAAGGATTATGAGCCTGTGCAAATGATGTATTTGCACTTCATGCCAGCTGCTCCCCCGTACCAACCCGTATGGCCAGGTCTCTTCCACTGCACTGAGTCTCATCCCTCAGAACCTACGGCTCGAGCCAGCGCTGCGGGATGGAGCTGTGGCAGACAACCCCCTCCGCACCTGCAGTGCCATAGGACCAACAGGCAGGATCACCAGGCCAGAGAGGACTGCAAAGGAGACACTTTAGCCATAGCTAAAAATAATAAAGCTCACAGGTCCTCTTCTTGCTCTCACATCCCTGCCCTTTCCAGCAATCCCATACCTGCCCCCAACAGATTTCACTCTGGGAAAAGAGGCAGCGATTCCTCTGTGCTGCTCATCAGCTCTGATCAACCTGCAGAGCCAGTCCTCACTGAGCTTGGCTCTCCTCGGTGGCTTACGGTGGCCAGTACTCAGTTTCGAGGCCAGTCTCTGCTCTCACAGGAGGCCAGCGCATCCCGGCACCTGAAAACCCAGCCGAGACAGGGCAGGGCTGTGGTGGCCCCTGCCTGGCAGAGCCGGTGCCCTGAGACGCACACACCCACCCGGGAACAGTCCACTGGTGATGGGAGCTGCACCAAACCCACCCTGCCTGCTCAGCAGCTGCTGCCGGGCATCTCCATCAGGAGCTGCTGCTCCTGTAAACGTGGAGACTGGCTGGAAATATTCCTGGTCAGAAATGACAATGTGAGGTAACAAGACTTGCAGCATTTTCCTGCTGATTTTAACTGTATTTTGGCCAGGGTAACATTAACTTTTATTTGCTATACCTCTATAATCCAGCAGTCGCCCCTAAAATGCATCTGAACCCAGATCTGTTTGCTCACGTCCGAAGGATCTTACAACATCTTAGGAGATCAAAAGCTAGAGGCCAAAACAGCCAATGCTTTGGGGACCAGACAATTAAAAATAAACAGAGGTAAATATTCGTGTATGCTTTTCTTTTTAAAGTCTACACAGAGTAGGAACCTGCTGCAAGGGCTGTCAGGTACCCTTCAGAGCCATGGGCTGTTCCTGCACTTGCCGCATTTCCGCCCTTTGGTGTCTGCACAGCACAAGCTCTGGAGACCTGCTGGTGCTCCAGCTGGAACTAAATCCTGCTCCCTGCTCTCCCACAACTACTCAGAGTCCAAAAGTATTCTTAAGATGAAAAGCCTTTTGGTAGGAACCAGCCATCCTCCCACACCTTCAAACCAGAATATACAGCAGCTAATAAAACACCGAGAGGTAAAGAACCGCTCTGAGATGATCACCCTGCCACAGAACCAAGGGCCCACCCCACAAGAGGCCGGACGGTACCGAGGGGTGAGCATCCCATGCGTTGGCACCTACGTATCACCCCAACAGCTTCTGACATTGCAGCTGCTGCTGAAGTAATGATAAGCCCGAGACTTTTTCTACACAAGATGTGAGATGTGTTCTTCAAATGACCCCCAAGGGCTCAGAAGGGACCAGGGATGAAATCCAACCATTCACAATCTGCTGAACAGATAAAATTAATTCATGAAGATTCTCACTAAGGACAAGCTCAACAATTTATGGTGGTTCTTGTCAGTTTAACCTTCACATCTTCTCTGCTATCGACGTAATTTCTGCAGAAATTGTCACTGCGGCTTTAAGAAACTGCAACAAAGTTAGATGACAAAAAAAACCCAAAACAACAGCAAAACCATCAAACAAAAACCACAGAACAAGAGGGACTTTGATCCTTTCAGGGATGTGGGCAGCAAAAACACAAACAACCTGTAGCATTCAGTAGTTCACAGCAAATATTAGACCCAGACCAGTGACTCCCCCGGACCAGCTGAGCGCAGACTTGTTCAGAGATGGGGCTGATGAAAAGTCAGGACCCTGCCGGACCCTATTCCTGCATTCGCCGTGGGGAAGGATTTTAGTTCAGTTTCCTCCCGAAGATGCCAACGCCTGGTCACAAAGTTCAGTCATTAGCATCCAGAGACATGGTCTGGGCAACCCCACTCAGCCTTAGAGCGCTCCGCTCGATCTGCCCAGCGTCCCTCCTTTCTGCCCGACTGATGTCCCACCGGTGCAGCCACCCCCAGAAGTGGCGATGCCAGGACAGTCGTGTTGAGATTTTGCTCACACTTCAGCCATAAAATCACCACCAGGGAGGACACAGCGCGAGTCATGCATCACCTGCTCCCCTGCCTCTGTGACCAGAGCAGGACCAACACCTCCAACCTTCTGTGCAGCTGCTGCTTCACTCCTTAGATCTTTCTGCCAGTTTTGCTCATTTTGGTTTTGCTAAAACTGAAGTTTTAGCAGCAGCTCCCTGTGTCCTGAGAGAATCGACACATACCTTGACATTTTCACCTTCTGCTGGCTGTGTTGTCTGCAAATGTCAGAAGCATCTTCATATACCCAGAGCTCCTACACTTCAAATCACACCCCACAGACCATCACAGCCCTGCTTTTATCTGGAGAACATTCCACATGTTTGAAGTCTGGGACAGCGCCTTCTGAGGGGCGTTATTTCAAGATTAAGCGTAAGAGAATGTCTTGTAAAGACAGATTCTGCAGCAACTTCACTGAGATATAAACCAGCTGGAATGAGAAAGCTCTGCTGCTGGCCAAGGCAAGGCAGGGAGGGAAGGAACAATGCTGGGAGGTGAGGCTTCCTCATTTCTAAAAGACTCCCTCGCTTGGGAGCTGGGCTCTGGGAGAAGCAGCAGCTGTGCTGCCATGGAGCACAGTTTGGATCAGCCCAGCTTTGCTCCAGCTCTTACCTACAGCGCAGAGCCACACTTGCTGATGTCCTGCTGGAGCAGTCTCTTCTCCTGGGGGCTGTTCCATGACAAGAGGAGCAGCTGCCAAGTCTCTGCAAAAGCAAAAATGGGGAACATAAGTCTCGTTAGCCCCTCGAGGCATCGCTGAGGATCAGCTACATGAGCCCACCCCTCACGTTTGCCTCTCATCAGCCTCACTTGGAGCTTGCACAGAAACTTAGTTTCTTTTGCACCCTTCTCACGGATTCCTCTTGGTTCTCAGTAAATGTCTGACCACTGGAAATGAGGCATGAAAGCCTCCACTGATGTTTTCTACTATCTTGCTTTCATCCTGATGCATTTAATACCATTCCCTGGCACCAAGACCAAACCAATGTCCACTACTAGAGGCACTCAGAGAAGTCGAATCCCTTGTCTGAGCCACACCTGGCAGGATGGTTACTGCTGTTTCCACTGGACTCAACCTGTAACGGCTCCACTGAGAACAGGACAGAGCCACCAGATAAGCTCCACATCCAAAACACATTCTCTAGAATACCAAGAAGACGAAATGTCCCCCCAGTTTCCTCAAAACCAACTGCTTCGGGACGCTTGAAGAGCGTGATGGGTTTGCAGCGCGTACAACAATCCCACCCAGGTGCCAGCAGTGCCGCCTGGGAGCTGGAAGAGATTCTGAGCATCAACATGGAAATCAGGGCACCGAGTGAGTCACGATCAGAGCTTTAATCTACATTTGTTCCACTGATGTGGCAGAAGATTTGTTCCACTGATGTGGCAGAAGATTTGTTCCACATCAAGCTGTTGACATTATGATGTGCAAGGGGAGTAGATTCAGCTCGTGTCTCAGTCTGCCAGAAGCCAAGATATTTCCTAGAAACACGGTCCATTTAATTCCACTTGTTTTTTACTCCTGGAGTACTATTAATATGCATACTGCTTTTATTTGGATAACTTCTCCATCACTCCTCAGCTAGCTTCCAGCGGTCACTTCTCCTAAGCCACCATACCTCTACAAACATCCAGGATAAGGACATAAGGCAGCCAAGCTCATGAATGTGAAGGAGCACATGGGGATAAGAAACAAACTAAACTTTCTTTAAAAAAAGAAAGAAAAAAAGCACCTGAAAGAAACTTAAGTATAACTTGATGAGCTGGACAATGTCTCATTTGAGTGCCTGCGTGAGCCAAACAAAGCATTCAGAAGAGGAGCTGGTGACGTGCTAGTCCTGGGAGAGGGAGCAGCTACCAGTGCTACAATATCCCGACCTGAGCAGGAAAAGCAGAGAAACAAGGAGTGGAAAGAGCAGCCCAGGAGAGGGATCCAGCTGATGCTCTTCCTGCAAGCAGGGACACCAAGGCAGGAGAAATCAAGTGCAACCACTCTTCAGGCAATCCCTTGAATAGCACAACAGCCAGGACTGGTCTCTGGCAAGTAATATAGTCAGTGATTTACAACCTAAAATCAGCGAGTCCCGACAGAAAAATCACAGCCTGTCAGCGCAAGCGACGGCGCTCGCGGGGTCTGGCAGCCCAGTGGAGCCAGGGCTGCCCAGGAGAAGGAGCAGCCAGCCTGGGCCCTGGGCTCTTCTGGGGGGAGGGAGGACCACGGGGGCTCCCAGTTTGCTTTGGGGATGGTTGGTTTTGCTGGTTTACAAGTCCCGGAGATGCCCCTGAGCAGGGGACTCAGACACCCCACAGGCACTTCCCAGATCAGTAGCATCTGGTGCGCTAACGGAATAAACCCAGTTACTGCTAAAACCAGGACACCGGCAACAACCAGGAGGCGAGCGCTGTGAGCGCAGGTGAAGGAAGCGTGGGGCCAGCTGTTGGAAACCAAGACCAAATTGTGGCTTTAAGAAATAAGCAGCTCCCACCTACACCAGGTGCTGAGATACTGGGGATCAGTATCTCCCTGCATGAGAGAAAACTGCTCTGCAGAGACGGCATTTCTGAGGTGAACCTCTCTGGGACCAGCCCTCTGCACCCTCCTGCCACGAAGCACACGAGCGATGGCTCCGAGGAGCAGTTCTGTCCCTGCAGCACGGCCCCAGCTTTGCTCGGTTGCTAAAAAAACCCCAGCTGAACCCTGGTTTGGAAGGATGCGGGTGTAGGAATTAACAGGGGCCCCAAAGGAAGAATTTAAAGAACCCGTTGCGCACCTCAGATGCCAAAGGCTGAATATTCGGGGAGTCGTCGAGAATTTGCAAGCCGCTCACGGGCTGAAATTCCCTCACAATCAAACCTTATGCGCAAATAACAAAGCAAAACACACACAAAAAATCCGCAGGGATGACCCGGGTTAATCCCACCATACAAATCCTCCCCCCCAACGCGGTACGCAAACCCCAGGCTGCTCCCAGCACAACCGACAGCCCAACAGTACCATCTGCTGGCAACCCCCCCTGCTACAGCCGGAGGTGGACAGAAAATCAGCAAATCCATCCAGCACGTTTCGAGGGAGCCGTTTTGAGACCGTGGCAGGTCCCTGCACCGCCGGCAGAGCTCACACCGAACACCGGGGGCATCACCAGAACCCACGGGTTTAAAGCCCACACGTTTGTCAGGAGCACAGAGAAATAAAGGCCCCGAGAGGCCACCCAAGGACCCCACCGCTGCCTGCAGGGCCAGCTCCTCCGCTGGCATCAGGAGGACTTTTCTAGCAAGAAAAGACCAAGTGTACAGATTGCTAACAATGATGGCCACAGGAGACAACTTTATCCCATCCACCGGCACCAAAACCAAGGAAGTTGAGGGGTCCGGGTGCCAGCAACTGGGATTTCAGCCCCTCCGAGGCAGTCATTTAACATCCACCTCTTGTGTTATCACAGCATCGCCTGGACCGGAGAAACCGCGGACGCACAGCTCCAGGCAGAGGTTGCTCTGCTGAGGAGCAGAGCGGAGCCCGAACAGGTGAAACCGAGAGGAAATGGAGAGGAAAGCAGCACAAATACAGCTGGAAAAGGAAAATAAATTAAAATATAAAAAATAAACAGAAGAATTGTCAGATGTGTCTCAACTTTACAGCAGACCAGAGAGAGAAACACGCTTGGACAGTTGCCAGCGTGCTCGAAAGCAACCGTGGGGCTTTCTGTTGTACCCCATTAGCGTTCAGGAGCTGGTGGATGGCTGCCAGGCTAATGCATTATGAAAGCAGGGAAGGGGGATGGGAATGCAGAGCTACGAGAGGGGGAGAAGTGAGAAACAGGAATGAAAGAGGAATGAGGCTCATATAAAGGAGAGAGACATTCAAGCAGTGTGAAGAAATTTAAAAAAAAAAAAGATATGGGAAGAAAAGGAAAAGGGGACTTCAAGTGGTGGGAAAGTTGAGTAATATTTGCCTTAAAGGGCAGAAAAATCAGACTGAAGGGTGACCTGGAAAGCTGAGGGAGGCGATTGACCAGGAGGATCTCCAGCTTCACCCCCTACCTTGCCCCATCTCCCTGCAAACACCCACCCTCTCGGGGCAGGATTCCTCATCGACAGCACTCCCAAACTCAGGCAGCTCAGCATGAACCTCTCCCACAACCCACTGCCCAAGCCACCTCTCCAGCCTCGTGTCACCCCCCCTGTACCTCCACTGCCAGTTCTGCCAAGCACAAGACCACAGGTTTTCCCAGGGCTGTAAAGCCCCGAGCCAAGCCACTTCACTCGGGTCCCCAAGCCAGGATAGAGAACGCCTTTGGATCCCCTTCCAACCCAAGGGATGCTTCCAAGGGACAACGCTTCCTAGATTCCCTACAGAAGGTGATCCTGTCATACCCAATCCTCCTGCTCTGCAGGAGCTTTCCTCATACAGCTTAAAACAACCTTCAAAAGCTTCATTTATTTACAAGGTTTTTTTGAATAACTAACTAACTAAATACGCCCCTTCCACATTTTCTCCCCAACTCATGTTTCCCAGCACCTCAGAGTTTGGCTCCAGGATGTTCTTGGGAGGAAGAGAACGTTCAGCTTGCAGCAGCATTGCCCAGTACACCAGGGAGCGGAGGCAGAGCCGTCTGACCGGAGTTTGCCTGCGCTGCTCTAATGCAAGTGGAGTAAGGTCGGGGCTCTTATCAGCTGCCGAGCTGGAGGCAACAAGCTTCAGCTCAGGAATGAACTTTATCTGGTGGCACCAGTTCCCCAGGAGCGCCTGCAAAAGAGGAAAGATTTCCCTCAATGACGCTGTGGTTTGAGCCTCAGCGTTTCGCTGGCTCTCGTGGGGATGGGATGGGATGGGGGGGTGTTTAGCCCAGTCTGCTGTTTCCACTTCTTCAAAGTCCAGCAGAACACAGGTGGCAAAATGTGAGAAAAGAGGTGGGAGTGGAGGGGCCTGACCACAGAAGGTGGAGGAAAGAGAAACACTGTTGAGAGGCGAAGGAGAAGGGAGAAGCTGGAGCGTTGCCGGGCGTAACAGTGCCACAGGATCAAGAGAAGACGGCGCGTGCATCACGTGCACTGGATAAGGGCCCCGAGAGCGTCTGAACTGCCACGAGAGCAGCAACATCCCCCCCAGGAGACTCCCCTCTACAATCCAGCCAGCAAAGGTGCCAGAAGCGCAGACGCTCAGGCACCCGGGCAGCGCGGGGGCTGCGTTACAGCGAGGGAGGGGGCCCGGCAACGCCGCTGCTCTCCGGAGAGGTGGGCACAGCAGAGCTGCTCCCACTCACGCCCACCAGGAAGGTGCTGGAGCAGCAAAGGGAGATTCCCATTTTGATACAGGAGGGTACAAGCAAGGAGAGCAGTAGGAGAGCCACTGATCCGCTGTTACCAATATCTGTATTATGCCAGCAGCTTATGAGCAATAAAAATATCCAAGAACCGTTTTATACCCGTCTGAGACCCACAGCCACAGCAGTCTGCAGCACTGACTTACAAGAAAAGGCTCTGAGGGCTCCTCTGTACGGTACAGAGGTCTTGAAGAGATGTGTCAGGTCTCCTGGCAGAGACAAACGCATTGCTTCAAGACCTGGAAGAGTTACCGACGGTTGAAAAACATCCCCAAAACTGCTGAGGTGATGTTTCCCTCCGTACCCTTTAGTAGTGAGAAGTAAAAACTAAATAAAACGTAAAAGGCCTCGCTACTTGCAACACGTGAATAAGCAAGGAGCAGGAACCTGAATTAATCCCCGAGTAACAACCCAGGGAGTGCCTGAATTTGCCATGGTGTCTACAGGGCACACAGCAGCCACCCTGGGCATCGCAGCGCGGTCAGCGCGGAGCTCAGTCCCCACCCAGGGACAGTGAGCATCCTTTTACGCCCTGGGAATGCAACCGGAGCTTGTGAGCACTGGGATCCCCCCCTCAGGGACCCCTCCTTGCAGAGATCTGATCCAAAGTCCTGTGAGAAAGCAGCACCCCCCAGGAATCCAAGCCGTGTCACAGCTGTCCCGCCCAAGGAGGCAAAAGATCCCGTCGCATTTGTTGTCACCGATATCAGAGAATTTGGTGCCAGGTCTGCAGAGGGAGATCCCGTGACACGGGACTAGTGACACGCTGGTGGCATCGTGGCTTCGCACGCTTCTAACCGGGGGCAGCCACAGCCATTCCGACAGCGATTCTCCAGCACGCACAGGACGAGGTGTGCTGGTCACATCCTCAGATACAGAAATCACAAACCGGCTGACAAAGCTCCTTTGACTTCCCAGGAAAAGACACTGTGCACAGCCCCAGAACAGGCAGTAATTCCCCCTGTATCTACCGGCAGTCTCAGCAGCAGATCCTGCCTCCAGCAAGCTGCCAGGGCTCACACCCACGTCTTCTGGTGCAGTCCTTAGTTCCTCTGGATGAGCTGCAGAGAAGAGCAGGTTGTTTTCAGCGCCCGGGTCAAAGGCTGCCCCTCTGAACTTCACCGTCACAGCATCACCGCGTGTCCCTGAACTGGCCCTTTCCCCTTGGCAGCCCCGCGGAGGAGAATCGCTGCCGTATCCCTACCCTGCCTCGCCTTTGGTAACAGCCACACACTGCAACTCGTGGGCTTACCCACAACAGCCCCAAATCAGCCCGATTAAACCCGGAAGAGAACTCGTTTAAAGGAGTCATTTATCACCAAATCTCTCACTTCACAGCAGATATTGTTCTTAAATGAGGGACTGGTTTATTGAGCCCGGATGCTCGTGTTTGCTTTTTGAATGCTTAAGCCGAGACATTTTTCAAGACAGCACAAGAGAAACGTTTAAGTGGAAGACAAAACCAGGCAGCTCTTACTGCAGGATTGAGCCTCAAGGATCCCTTACAGTCAGATGACTTTGAGGCAGTTTGGAGAGCAGGTGTGATTTGCTTCCCAACACCGTATCCTTGCTTCCGAGTTTGGGCAGCGCACAGTCCAGACCCGCTCCCTGCGGACAGACGGGGGTCGCGCTCGTGCGGTATCGAAGGGAGAGGAGAATTAATTATCTGGGGTTCCGTGGTGTTGACAGTGCAACAATTACAGCAGGTAGCTGTGAAAAAAACCACTGCACTACACCGGTAACAAACAATGCTCCATTTCTTCTTTTTTTTCTTCTTAAATAAATCATGAAATTACTTTTGCAACTGCTGCTCCTTAGCCCTCAGCTCTCATCACAGAGGACGGTGCCATTACCCAGGCTGCGGAGCATCACAGTCAGTCTTCATCTCATCAATGTCTTTATTGTTACTATTATCTATAATTTCTTCCATTGCCATGCAGAGCTCATTCAAACCCGGGAAAACAGGCACTGCCAACTGAGACCTCGACTCAGACAGACAATTCATAACTGAAAAAAAAAAAAGATCATAAGGAGGGCACCCGGTAATAGCGTCGCATCAAACGTGGACCCACAAAGAGCCTGCAGCACATTTCTACGGTTTCCAAACCAGCAAATGCATTTGTTGGAAGCCTAAATGATGCAGTTGGCAGCCATTATGCACCCAGACAGGTACGAGAGGCAGTTATTTATAGATGGGCCATTTCTGTTTGCTGCTTCCCAGCTCACACGTGTATCTGCAGTGATTTTGCACCCAGAACAAAGCACTGTGTAACTCTGAAGTATTAAAATTGGGTTGTGAATACCACTCACTAATCAAAACTTGCCTGAATTGATCAAAAGGGAATCACAGGTTGCAGCTGTTATCTTGATGTACTGTTAGAAAGCTCTCCATGAAAGTTACTGCCTTAAAATATCAAATGGCTGAAGGAAACGAAGGTACCTTTTCCAGAAAGAGCACGCCATAAATTAGGAGAAGAAGAACCTCTCTCTTTTTCCTTCCACTATTTCAAAAGATGTTTCCCAGCCAGTTTGTTGTTCGCTGTTACGTGATCAGAAAGTCTCTTCCACTCGTGGGGCACAGGAGGGATCTCTGGAAGAGTCTTTGGCCTCTGCTTGGAAACCTCCTAGGCTGAAAACCAGCCCGATTCAAGAAGGGACCACGCGGAGCTTTCATGGCAGGTGGAATCTTGTCATTAGGTCCTGCAGACCTGGGGGGAGAGCTGCAGCACAGCAAAGACACTGGAAGACTCTTACAAGGTTCCTATTTCTGATGCACTATCTGGAGCCGTCGGCCTCTGTTTGAAAAGCTTTGCCCCCCGAGGTAACCCAGTTAACATCTCCTGCCAGCGTGAGCACAACAGCCCCTCGAGACCAGCGCTGGCCGAGAGAAGCTTCGCGTGATGCGAGTGTTAAACCCCAGCTTTGGCAATGCTTTGTGACAAATTTCAACCCATCCTTAGTCGTAGAGGTTGGATCCACAGCCGCAGTGCTGCTAGCAGGAGATTATCTGGGCAGCCAGAGCTGACCTCGCTGGCTGCCCGGGCACCAGGCCACGCGGTGGGCTCCTGGGGCTCATTTGCCCAGGCAGCAACTACTGAAGGCTCCAAAGAGTTCACCTGGCACTGAAGACAAAGCTTCCCCTGCAGAAGGAGTATGTAAACAGGGGTGTTTCCAGCTCAGGGAAGTCTCAAAGGTAGGAACAACCGTGTGAGCATCCTCCCGATCAAAGAGCGCTGCAGGAGCTTCTAGTACAGGAGGGAACTCTTCTCCACAACTCCAAGGGCCTCAAGAGCATTCCCCCCTCCTGTGGATTTGGCTGGCAGGGCCTACAGCGTCCCCTCATTTCAATACATTTTGGGGAACTTTTAACTATTTCTTCATCCATTAAAAAAACAACAAAGCAACGTAAAACACCCAAAGCAACGATCAAAAGTTTCAAAGGCTCTTGAAAGCAACGAGTGGCCTGTTGCAGCTGTTTCATTGAGCCCATCCAAATTACGCTTTAACAGAGATAGAGAAGGCAGATTGGATCTTTTCTTGCCTTTCCATTCACCTGCACCATGGCTGCTCCTTCCCCTTGTGCTCTTTTGGAAGACAGAGATCACTAAACAAGAGCAGCCCAGGTCCACCCTGAAACTTCACAGGAATGGAAGTACCCTCGTGAACACGCTCGCTGTGACGATGCCTCGAGCGCGGCGAGCTGAAGATGAGCCCGCGCAGATAACGCCGTGGGGGCAGCCACGGCACTGCGCCCGCAGACACCAGTCACCCGCACGCTTGACCTCCCTCCCAGGCACTAACCTTAATAACTCGCAGTAAGAAGGAAGATCTCTCGTTCCTTTATTACGTACCAGGAACTGAGAGCTGTGAAGCTCTTCATAGCCATCCAGGTGTTTCATAAGGATCTGCTGTCAGCGGGATTTCCAGGGAGGTTCAGAAAGAGCAGCTTCATCTGAAAGAGAAGGAAAGCAGCTGCCACCAGGAGTTCTTTGCGTTCCACCTCAGCACGGTGTCAGACGGCTGTCATCTCTTATGGTGCTGCTCACCCTCACAGCAACGTGTTTCATCTGTTCCCACCTCCCTCTGCAACCCCTGGTCAGAGGGAGACAGCTCCCAGGGGTGGCTGCCCCACCTCCCTAACTTTACGTGGGCCTGCTGTGGAGCTTCACCATCATCTCGACAGCCGCTGTCACAAACCTCGTGGTCCATTCTCCTCCTCACCCTCCCAGAAAGCCCCTCTCCAGCAGAGAGGCCGAGATAAAACATGGGTTTGGATTCAGGTTTTGGAAATGGACCCACCTCCACCGTCCCCCTGGTTTAACCTCATCTGCTCATCACTTCAATCTGCAGAGCTTTGAATACGTTGAGATTTATGCCCTTGCTGTCCCACGGGACTTAATGCCTCCTGAATGTCCATTCATCCTTGTGCATCCCCTGGGGACAGAATCGGTCGGAGCACTATGAGAAGATTGACAGAAAACCATCTTACAAAATTCTTTTCAAAAGGAAAATGTCTGCAAAACATCTCAGACTTAAAACCAAAACCGACACCAGTTCATGTTTCCTACAGATCTGACAGGCCAGTCAAAGGGATCTTTTAAAGAGAGAGAAACAGAGAACTATATCTACATATTACATATTTTATATAGTATTTTAGTATTGTATGCTCATCGTCTCATAATCTCCATGTTTATCTATTGTTTTGATAAATATTTATGTGTATAACACCATATAACAATATGATCAATACCTGTAACTCACTCAAAGGCCACAGTTCAAAAAGCCAACCAGCTGTGTTGAAAAACAAAGAGCAATTTATAAAGTGGCCTTTGCCTCTTGGAAGCTGGGACTGTCTTCTGGGAACTGTTTTTGTGGTCTTAGAAAGTTTCAGGACTTCGATTCACCTTTGTTCTTTAATAGAGAGGAAAAAAAAGCCTCGAAGGTGTTCATGGAAGATACACGATGGCCTGTCTCAGAGACACCAAGTAGCCATGGCCTCAGAACACCGTTCGCTTCCACTTCAACAGGTATTGCTCAGAGAAACCCCACTGCTGGCCCATGTCTTTGGATGGGATTTGCCTCAACCACAGCCAGCCCATTTTCTGCGGTGCTGCTGCCCGGCCGCACCTTCCGGGCCCAGCGTTTGAGCATCGGTCAATCCTCTCTAGCCAGAGAACACTGCACTTCTTCCTTCCTTCCCTTGAAAGCTTTCTCCCACATCAGCTCCCTTTCCAGTTTTACCTGCACCATTTCACACCACGATTTTATTCCTATCCATTTACCTTGCTCCTTTAACTGCAGCCTCCTCTAATTTCTGCTTCCACATCCATCACATTCTCCGGTCACACTTCAGGTCAACTCTCCCTTCCTCGGATTCCGGGCCTGTTGACCACGCCAACACAATTCCTGCGAGGAGCCGACAGTCGGACACCAAACCTCCCCGCCGGAGCTCGTACTCACCAGCAGTTTGTTCAGACCTTCTCTCTGCACACCCACGGTTTGCAGTTTGCCTCCCTGCGTTCGAGATTCCAGTTAAGCAGAAGCAGAGCTGCAGTGACCTCCTCTCTCCTTGCTTCCTCCGCGCCAAGAGAGGGGTAAATTCTTCAGTGTCCTGCTAGCAAAGCGCTGGTGCCCTGAGGGACGTCCCCATTTCTCCGCAGCCCCTGGGATAACAGCCCACACGTCCAGCCCCTACCCTCATCCTCTCCACCCTTACACCAGTATGGGAATGGTGAGGCACAGGCCACGTACCACCAGGCTCTGGAAGCTCCGGCAGTGTCCTCGGCGGGTTTACGCACCGACTTGCAGATCTGTCTGTCTGCTGTGGGAATCCATCTCCAGCCTCATCCTGGGAAGGATGTCCCAAGGAAGAAAAGCTCAGCCCGTGCGGATGGAGATTCGACTCGACACACTACGGGAGGACCGAGAGCTCGAGCGGACACGTTAAATAGGGATAGGATACAACAGCAAGCAAGTTTTCTGGCCTTTATTTGAAGGCTTTTACCAGTTACAGTAAGAATTGTCATTGCAAACCAGGAATCCTTTTAGAAATTGAACAATAAAAGTTACAAAAAAAAAAATCCACAAGTCCACCTGCCAGTAAGACATCTTGGTACAGAAAGGAGATGGGAGCTTTCGCTCCTTCCATTGTCTTCATTTTCAAACATCTGACAGAACTGAGACACTCAGAAAGGTCACCGCCGTCAGCATTGTCCCGGCGGGTGACACTCACTCGAACAGCCTACACTGTACCAGGGTAACAGGAGCTACGTTAACTCTACAGGTTCGAGTTGGGATTCTGCTTGTGATTTTCTTCCCAAAAAGGACATTCAGCAAACCCCCCAACCCAAACAGGTTATGCCTGTGTATCTATAACGTACTCACAAGCTGACCACGAGTTTGTCCCCGTTCTATTTCTAACTCATCTTGGTAGCAAAGAAGTGATGTAAGCAACTGGAAATCGTAGCAGCATTTGACTTACTAGGCCGTGGTCCCAGTTTAGTTTATCACGCACATCCACACACCCGCCGGTCTCACAGGGCCCACCAGCAGCACTTCTGCCTCGTCGCTCTCTCAGCGCAGCAGGGCATCTGCTCCCCTCGCTCCGCAGTTCAGAGCCGACCCAACGCGACCCCTCTCACCACCCTGGCGCTGCACAGCTCCACGCTGAGACCCGAGGAGGAGGAGGATGCTCAACGCAGCCGGGCTGCCAAGAGCAGACACCTACAAATCCCTCTAGCCACGTGCGATTGCCATCTTTTGCTTCGAGTTGCTGGAATAGTGGAATATTTAGAGTCAAAAAAAAATGATATGCTTCCGACCCCAAAGCAAGTAAGTAACGGTCAAGATTTTATGTGCATCAAAGCCCCCGCTCTACGCCTGCACTTCCAAGCTCCCACACCAGTCCTGCAGCACCAGCAGTGCCAGCAACACCAGTTCCTTCCAGGCAGGGATCCACAGAGCACCTCGGGGCAGGGAGAGGGGTGTCCAGAGCCACCGAGGAGCCCTGCAGGAGCCGCTCCCCCTTTCAAGGTCAGATACCTCCCAGCAGCAGGTCTCGGAGGCCGCCGGACTGCGCACACATCTGACACTCAGGTAACAATTAAGCTCATAGGAAACACACCTCAAATTAAACAAATCAACCCATTTACAGTCAGCCTGCTCGGAGAGGCTGGTGACAGATGCAATTAACATCTCATTTATAAGTAATAACCAGTGGTTTAGCCATTTTAAAACACTTTAAACTCACTTAAAGCCACGTGACAGGGCTCCTGACGCGCAGCCCCGTTCTCACACCAACAATACACTCACGTTTCATCCACTTGTGGGAGGGGTGGGGGAAATAAAAGATAAAGACAAAAAAAGAAGGCAAGCAACGTTTACTCCCAGCACACTCCGAGGCAAGCTTTGACTTTACTGCTACTGGAGTTAGCAACAACTATAACTAGGACTGAAGAATGAAAGCTGATAGTCCAGGTCCTGCAAGCTTCATCACGAACACTATCACGAACTTCAGCTTTGCCTAATCGTATCTGAAAGCACGAGAGACTCCAGCAGACATGACACTCTTGAAATACAGAACTTTATTTAGAAACTGCTTAAAATAGAAAAACCCTGTCAAGAAAAATCCAAGTCAAATATGGTTTCTCAGTAAAATGGAGTTTTAGGGCAACAAAAGTCTAAAAGGCCACAGAGAAATAGCACCACTGCAATTTTAAACAATGGCTAGATACTTGCATTTTTGGCATTCACTGAATTTGGGTTTTTCTCGGAATTTCACAAAGATTCATGCACTACACAACAATTACCATAAAATGCTCTCCTACACACATTTTGGGACAAGCTACCACCAGAAACAAATGAATACAAGCACAACAGGACTGATCAATCTCAGTAGTGGAGGGGGGATCAGAAGTCTTGCAGGATCTTGCCAAACACAACGGGAATGAGGGGCATGATAGCAAAAAAGGACAGTTAAGGAAAGTATTTAAATATTAATATTTAAGTTAGTCTCGGTACTGTATTTTCTGCAATAACATTAGCTCTGTTAGCCAGCATCTTTTAGTTTTTACCCCAGAAGACTACTGAACTGGCAAGTGTTATTATTAGATATGCCCTGGTTTGGAAGTGG
>JANHFX010000759.1:0-20782 GCA_027560015.1 Chloroceryle amazona | reverse complement strand
AGTGTCGGGTTGTATGCGGACTCTGTTTCGGGGTGTTTCTTTGTACCCTTGCATTTCTCTTGTTTTGTATTTCTGACCTGAGTCCCTCGCTGTTTTGCTTTCCAAACCATTACAGTTAAGTGGGTAAGTGTTCTTAAGTCTCTATATAATAATAAGATAAATCAATAATAAGATAAATCACATAAATATTTGGGTATTGGTATTTAAAATCAGAGATGAGGAAAACACAGCTCATCTCTACAAGAAGTCTGAAAAAAAAGAGTAAGTGGAATACTCGGTGTTCTACATTTAGAAACATTTCATAAATCCTTGTGTGCATGGACATGGAAATACTAGAGAGAGTCAAACAGAGAGCTAGTAGGGTGATTAAGGGACAGGAACACCACTCTTGTGAGGAAAGGCTGAGAGCCTTGGGGCTGTTTAGCCTGGAGAAGAGAAGACTGAGAGGGGGATCTTATTAATGTTTACAGATATCTGAAAGGTGGGTGTCAAGTAGAAGAGGCCAGTCTTTTTTCAGTTGTGCCCAGTGATAGGATGAGAGGTAATGGTAGCAAGGTCAAACACAGGAAGTTTCAGCTCAACACGAGGAAGAACTTCCCTGTGAGAGTGACAGAGCACTGGAACAGACTGCCAGAGAGGTTGTGTAGTCTCCTTCTCTGGAGACTTTCAAAACCCACCTGGTTGTGTTCCTGTGTGGCCTGCTCTGGGTAATGCTGCCCTGGCAAGGGGGTTGGATTCTATGATCTGCAGGGGTTCCTTCCAATCCCTACCATTCTGTGATTCTATGTCCATGAGTGATCATAGCATTTACTATACTTAGGTATCTTTTTATGTCTTTATACTTGACTGCTATCTTGTTACTGTTGCTAAAATTGAAGTTAATAGTGATTAGAGGCTTGGTGGGTAAAAGGCTTATTACAGGTGCAAATAGGAAAAATATCTATTTTTTTTGTTACTGAATTAAAAACAAGCCACAACCCACCCAAACAAATCTTATCTCCTGATAATACGGTGATATCAAGTGTATGATGATTTGCTTCTCTATGCCCAGAAACGGCAGTAAGAAGTTGAATGCTAAAGTCTAAAAGTTCTGTCTGCTGACTTTCCCATTGTTAGTGCCAGAAGAATATAGAGTTGCTTCAGCAAGTTGTTCATATTCAGGTTTATGCCCGAATTGCAAATGAGAGTTATATTGCAATGCTAGGATTATAGTATTGGGGTTTTCTCCTCCTGTGGATTCTTTGAAGTTAGAAGAATAAGGATATGCAGACATAGATGCTAAAAAGCACAATGAATGGATACAAGTTAAATCTTCACACTTTATTAAAACCAAATACAAATATTTGCCTGTGTGAGAGCTGAAAAAATTTGACGACTCCCTGTAAACAGTACATTGAGCTTTGGGGTTGATTTAGTTGAGACTTTTGTCATCCCTAATGCTGCATAGGGTTTTTTCCTGAATATATGAGCCTGTTCTCTGCATTTCAGATTCAGTAAATGTTCTGGGCTGACAGAGAATTCAATTTTTTTTTATTATTATTTTTTTATTTTTTAAAAAATTTTAGAAGCCTTCAGTCTCTCCAGGGTATTGTCTGTGGGAATTTCCTCGCTTTCATGAACTGTAAAAAAGACTTTACCATTCTGGTAACAGACAGAAAACTAAGCTTGTGTATCTTGGAAATTACCAACTTGGGATAAAACCCCCACTATAAATGTATATGGAATAAAAGACATATCGAAGACTGATGTTTCCTCAAATTAATCTTTCCTATTGGGTGAGGTACAGTCATCTGATTAATTGAACCATACCCTTGTTTCATGAAAATTTTGCAATATATTAACATTTTTTTCTTAAAACTTCATTCTATGCAATCTGTAATTCCTTCTAGGAGATGTTATTACTGCAAAACAGTAATGTGTCAATAAGTCAAGCTTACCACAGAAAGGACATTGTTGATACTAACCAGTTGATACTAATAGCACAGTACAGATGAAAACAATACCTATAGGTCCATGATGAAGCCAACGTTGCACTGTATTGTTCCCTCTACAAATCAAGTACAGTGTATACTTTAAGTTGTGATTTAAACAGAGAGGCTTTAGTAAACTACTAGATAAAGGGTGTCTCTATTTTTTTTACTCTGATCAAGTGTTTTCAACAACTAGAACTATAACTGCAAAACATACTGCTAGCTGATTGAAACCAATTGAGAGAAATTTAACTCCTGACAGGTAAAATTCAGAACCTGTCCCTACTAAGACAACGGCTGGTTTTGCAGGTCCACTTAATTATGAGATTTTAACTCATTCTGAAACTTCATTATAATTACTCTACATGTGTCATTACAGAGTGTGAATGTGATATCTGAAGATATAAAAAAGTAGACTTTAGCTCTTGTACTGAACAGTGTAATCATTAACATTAAGCAGTAAGAGACTTCCAAACTTGTGGATATAGCACCAGACGTGGACACAAAGCTGGTCAGAAGATAGTGTTCTACACTATAATTTAGGCAAAATAATTTTCCAATGATTTTGTGTGAAGACAACATCTATAAGCTATGATTATTTGCATGTGGTTTTGTTTTTCATCGAAATCACTTTATCTTCTATAAGAAATATATATTGTTTTCATGAAGGAGAGACACCAAGTATCAAGGCCTATGCAGTTTGTTTTGCTGTTGGACAAGTAGATGCCAGAAAGTCTTGGGTGTGTTTTAGGTTAATCAAGGAATTTTAAGACTTCTTAACTTCTTTGGAGCATAGATCAAACAGAAAGATCAAGTCTATTTTGTATTTAAAAGATTTTCTCTAGAACCGGTCTGCTTCTTTGTAAGTAATCGAAGGTGAACATTAATGAAACAAATTAACATCTTCAGTATTAGCCAAAAATTCCTCACAGTAATGTTATGAAAAATTAGACAGCAGTAGACCTGTTTAGGAACTTGCTGATAAAATGTGTCAGAAAAGCTGGATGATAAATAACAGGACAGAAGCATGCTTACTATTGCTCGAGCTTCCCAAAATGGTATTGGGGAAGTGGTGAAAGTGCTGGGAAAGATTTCAAGAGCTGATGGTCCAAGTGTGTCAGTGGAACACATATACTGTGCTTAGGCTGCATAAATGATAGTCACCAAACTCAAAAGTTGAAAACTCTGGAGACCTTTCGGACTGGGCAGCTCTAGGGGCTATAAAAACATTGTAGTTAATACAATGTTCTTGTCTTGTTCATAGCTTTTCCTAACTGAACTACTGATCCTTTCATCACTGGAGTTATGGAAAATGTGAAATGTAAAAAATCATAACAAGAAGCTGGGAGGGGGGTGCGGAGTTAACCTCCCTGACATATAGAGTTTTAGCATTTCCAAGATTAAGACACTGAAGTTTCTTAGAAAAGCAGGCTTGGGTCAGAACAAAAGCACATTAAAAATTTGAACTTTAGATGGAAATTCAGGGATTTTTCCCAACTTTAGCTATTGAATGTTACCAAATACTAAAACGTTAACTGAGACATCCATTAATATGTAGTAAAACAGCACTCAGGTACTTGGGCAAACATGTAGGAAAGCACAGTCTGTTTCTAAATATGTGGGGTTTATGGTCATTTTAAAATGTGTGTATGTTTCATTTAATCTAATCCTTTCTATTGTTTTCAGAAATATGAATAATGAATATATTTTCCAAACCTTCACAGCATTACTTGCAGAAAATGTTATAAGCTGTTATTAAGTCTGGAGTATAGATTTGCCACATTTAACCATTTTTAACAGTCTGAGAAGTAAATTGTTTGCCTAAGGATGGTGTTCTAGATTGTAAATTTCAGGTCTTAAAAATCTGTTGTGAACAAAGCAGCCCATTCATAATGACTTAAAGCTTTCTTGCTACATCAGAAAGTTGACACTAAGGAACAAAGTAAGCTAAGAACAGATGGAAGTGCTTCTGTGACTTATTTCTTAAGTGTGAGTAATGTATGAAAAAGCTGAAGTAAACATTTTGATAGCTTTTCCTTTTATTCTGTAATTGTATCTTGTGTCTTTGGACTTGCACATGTCTACAATACAAACTGGGCAGTGGTGTGAACTCTTTTGTACCTCTGGAAACAAGTGAGGACCCCCTCACTTCAGACTGAGTTGAAGAGTCATTAATTAAGATTAATTAATCTTTATAGGACTAGATTTATAAAGCAAGACAACTGATGCTTTATAAAACAAAGCAATTTGAGCTGAGAACTGGAAGCCCACACTATATTCATGAAGGGGACTTTGGACTAGCTCTAGCCTGGTCCCAGGGACTGAATGTACATTAGAGATAGGACTGCATCTTCTTCTTCAGCCTCATCTGAAAGAAATTCTGGTTCTGCTCTTAGAGGCTGCTTCCAAGTATGAAACAAAAAACAGCAAGTGGGGTCAGTCAGAAGATTTGTTTCAAGAGCACAATCCTGAACTAATACAAAATGATAAAACTAACACACTCTTAGTGTACTTGTATCCCATTGATCTTTCTTTGAAGTGCTTCATCTAATGTCAGTGTCCCTTGCAATATTATTTTTTTCTGTGATGTGAAAAGCCAGCATGTTTTCCACTGAACTAATAACAATTCATGTCCTGTACTTCCAGTTGTCATTAGGCGAGATGCATTTTACTTACTTGTAGTTGAATAAAATTAATTTTCTAATATCAGAGAGTCACCCAGACTTCACTGTCTGCTAAAGAGAAACGTGATTTCAGATGGAAATTCAATTCACTTGTTTTATCATGGAATGGATAAAACACTATATAGAGATAATGTACTCTGAAAGTACCGCTTTCTCTATAGTAGTGGATCCTAACCCAGAAAATACCTTAATTTATAAATGTAGATCAAGATGAAAACAATTTCATATTAATTTAGATGAACCAGTTTTGAAATCCTTACCTTAAGTTGCAATCTATCTCTGTCCTTTTCTTAAATTAATTTGAATTAGCTACTAATTAGAATCAGAATCATAGAATATCTCAAGTTGGAAGGGACCCATAAGGATCACTGAGTGCAACTCCCTGCTCCTTGCAAGACTACCTAAAACTAAACCATATGACTAAGAGTGTCATCCACACACTCCTTAAAATCTTGACAAGCTTGGTGTTGTGACCATTTTCCACAGGAGATTTTTCCAGTGGCCAACTACCTTCTCAGTGAAGAACCTTTTTCTAATGTCCAATCTGAACTCCCCCTGATGCAGCTTCATTCCATTTCTTTGTATTCTATTGCTGGTCACTAGAGAGAGGATATCAGGATATCAGCACTTCCTTCTTTGCTGCCCACCTTGAGGAAGTTCTAGACTGCAATGAGGTCACCCTTCAATGTCCTCTTCTCCAGCATGAACAAACCAAGTGACCTCAGCTGCTCCTTGTCAGTCTTGCCCTGAAGAGCTTTCACCTTCTTGGTCAATTTCCTCTGGACACACTCCAATAGTTTAATGTCCTTATATTGAGGCACCCAAAACTGAACACAGTACTTGAGGTGAGGCTGCACCAGTGCAGTATAGAGTGGGACAATCACCTCTGTTGACTGACCAACTATGCTGTGCTTGATGAAAAGCTGAAAGACTGTTTAACAAACTCTGAGCCACATACTAATGTGCAACTTTAGAAATACATCCTGCAGGATTTGTATTTGGGAGCAGGAGGAGGTACAGCTGCAGTTCTGTGCATCATAAGCAGATATTGCTGAATGGTGAAAGGTGCATCCTAGTCCTCTATCTCCACCCTAGCCACAGAATTACAGTTGCGATAGGGGTGTGGCTGAAATCAATCTCTTCAGAAAAATGTATTGTATAACATTGTCTTCCATAGTATTGTGCCTGATACTGAATATACCTAATTAGTGAGAATCAGAGAATGTTTTCCACATATACTCATATAACATATCTTGTTTTTATTAACAACTTCTACAAAAAAACAAACAAGCAAACAAACAAAAAACCATGAAATACAGTTTATTATAAAATGTGGATTATGTCACAGGTAGAACTTTTTTTTCTCTTTTTTGAAGATAAACCAGTTGTCCTCTTTTGTTACCTCCAGCTCTTAATGTGAAGCTGAGACAACCAGTCACACACAAAGGAAAAGTATGACCTTGAAAAATGCTCAGGAGTGCTATGGCAGTGATTATTAAAGGACCTGAATGATATGAGGAAAGTCACATATTTACTATTTGTCTGTGTAGTTAGTTAGGGAGCTATTGTGAAGCTGCAATATCTCATTTGTACCAGTAACTGCACAGAGGGATGAAGGCTGTGCAAGAACAGAGCTAAGAAGCCCAAAACATCTGTAGAAACAGTTAATTACAAGTCACATTATTTAAGGGAACATCCCAGAGGTACAGGTACACTCAGCGCACAATGTAAGTATCAGAATGTATTAAAACTGAGTTTTAGTGAGTGATTATAGCTTTAATGGTGTTTTACGTGACAATTACTCCATGCATCATCTCTTTGTAGATTTCCCCTGCCTCCTTCCTTTTATTTATTTATTTTTAAAAATTATGTAAACAGACCATTTTGGCTTTTTTTTTTTCCTTGCTTCGTTTTGAGGTGTTTCTCACTTTTCTAAAGCTTCCTTTCTGAGAAGAACAAAAAAAGCAAGAGGAAGGAAGCAAGCAAGCACCAGTTAGTTCTTGTTTTAAAAAAGGCTTCCACAGTGATGCTAAGGCTTGTTTCGCTGGCAATGGCAATTCAAAAAACAAATGGGAAGATGCTTGGACTGTGGAAACCATGGCATGCAAACTAAAGTTTAGCGTTGTTCCTGACAGATTTTCTGCATAGCTGTATAGGAGACTATAGAAAATTGATTTTTATTTTGTTTGTTTTTAATTATTGTAATTTCAAACAAATGTAGATGTTCATATAGATGTTTACTAAGGGCATGTTCATAAAAGTAATGTTTTTATATTGAGGGAAAGGGAAACAGTTGTACACTTCTTTTTGTTCTCTCACCATTGAGACTTTTCGGCAGTAGGAGATACGTCTTTCTCCTTCCTGATTTCTTCTAGAAATCTAATACTAAATCCTTCTAGATTTCTACTGTATAATGGTAGCATGCTGCTTTTAGAAACACGTTTGACTTTCTTGTGGAGTTTAGTCACAGGTTTTGATCCTGAATTGAGGTAATGTGCAGACTTTTACAGGTTAGCAACAATCATAGCTGAACTTTGTTGTGGACATGCTCTCTCGGATTTGGAGCGTATGACCAGATGATTTACTATTGGTGCTGAAACTCTCCTTCATGGTAGTTCTTGTGCTGTAATGAATGATACCAGTTTGGTTTTTTTTGTACATTAGCCAAAAGAAAGTTACAGTGTGCTTACGTAGGTATATATTTGTGGGTGTGTATGTATGAGATAAATTGTTTTCCAGTCTTAGGCTTTTCCTTAACGTGTTGATAATTCTGCATTTACACCGGGAAATTGTTAGGATAACATGACTGAGAGGCACAAATATGCAAGGTGTTTTTTTCTAACTTTTGTTTTATTTTTAATGAAGGAGTGCGACACATAAGTTTGGGGTCTATTTAATTTATTTCTGAGGGTGTACTTAATTAAAGAATTTGTCTTATTACACAGTGCAATCCAGCAGTAACCTGGAATTGTCTCCATTGCTGATATGCAGTGGCTATTAGAACTATCATTTTTTTATCTGTGTGTGGGTTTTTGTGTTTGCTTTTTGGTTTGTTGTTTTTTTTCCAGACTTTGTCATCTTTGTACTAGCTAGTATTTTCTCAGCTTTACTTGCTGGTATTCACAGTGTGTGTGTATTCTACAAATGAAAGCAGGCATCCCACTGCCAGTTCTGTTTGACAGAACCAAGTGATCTCATGACACCAATCGTCCCTAGAAAAATGAAACAAGCAGGTATGGCTTCTTGTCTAGTGCAGCCTTGAAATTTTGTGTCTTGTCAAGAGTTTACTACAATGTGTCAGCTCTGGATTTGGACCCTAATAAAGTGTAGAAACAGATCTTTACAGTTACTGTCATTTCATTCTTGAGATTGAAAAAAATGTCCTGAGTTTCATGTCCTAGCTGAGGGGAGTGCATGTTAAGAAAGCCACTAGTTTCATAAAATGATCACCCTGATTTTGTTAGTTGCCTACAAGAGTAATTCATGCAGGCTTTTTCATCTTCCTTTTAAAAGTAAAGGTCACTGAAATTAACCATTTTGATGTAAAATGGTGCTTTTTAATATATCTATCAGCAGCTAGGGAAAGCTGAATGCCACTTTTCATATTTCACAAGGTGAAATCACAGCTGTCCTATCTTATGAAGTAAACTTCTTTGCCTACCTTTTACAAAAAGCATCAGAATATCTTGGAAGAAAATAATACTGAATCTCTTTCACATGAAGGTTTAGGCACTCATCGCCCTTGAAAAATCATATCCTTTGTAGGTCATGCATGTATATGGCTTTAAGATTGGTGAATGTCTTGCTGGGAAGCAGTGAATAAAATCTTCAATTTACATGAATGATCTACCCACTCGAAAGATTGGACTCCTCTTTCATAAGACAGGAAGGAGTGAAGGCAAAGTGGCAGTCAAAGAAATAGAGAGACAACACTCTGATCCTCTTAATCCAAAGGAAGAAGCCTGCCCTTAGTCCATGATACGTTGATATGGCAGAGGATGGAAGAGTTAGGAGAAATAGATGATGATGTAGAAAGTTATCGAAGAACTGTGCAAAAGGAGAGCTACACTATTTCCATGCACTAATTGTGCATCTGGAGGTTGTGTCAAGAAGCATTTGTTGACTCTAGAAAACCTGCTGTTCATCTCTGTGGATGTTCCTTTTAGGATGCTAGTGTATCCACAATGGCTCACATGAAAACCACTTTTTTTTCCTTTTTCTTAAAAAATGTTTGGCTTTATTTCTAACAATTTTGATCATCTGTAAAACTCAAAAGCTTTGCTCATGTATCTGACTGTAGATGATTCCATTCGGTATACTTGATGTTAAACAGTTTTACCAGGGGCAGGTTTCTGTTAAATTTTCAATCTTTGAGGTAAAGCAACATACTGCTACTTGTTCAATAAGATTCCTCATTCAGTGTTTGCACTTTTGACACATATCACCAAAGCCTCTTAAAAAACCTAAGAAGAGACACAACCAGTTTGCAAGTGCATACTGGCCTAGATTTCATTCATACGTACGTACATTCAGAAACTTTCAGATAGAAAAGGTGCTTCTTAAAATTGAGAATTTCCAACCATCTTTTGTTCTTCCAACTGCCAGACAAACAATTTATCATTCTAGCAGACCTGGTTTTAACTACTTTATTTCACTTGACTAACAGCCTTGCAGTAACATAAATATTGCAAGAATGAACATAGGTTTTGACAAGGGTACTTTAATTGCACAGAACCAAATAGTAGACTGTGAATATTTTCATGAACTTTATTCTCATGGTTCCCAAGGCAGCTGGTATATGAAAATCTTTGCCTCTGCTTAGACTAAACCAAAGAGCTGTCAAAATAAGATTGGGCAAAGTGTCCTAATACCCCAAAGCAGTG
Source organism: Chloroceryle amazona (assembly GCA_027560015.1). NCBI lineage: Eukaryota > Metazoa > Chordata > Aves > Coraciiformes > Cerylidae > Chloroceryle > Chloroceryle amazona. The sequence continues at coordinate 11,245 of JANHFX010000759.1, read as the reverse complement.
GAATACCAGATGTGTCACTTCAATACTAGGAGATTGTGTAGATGCCATATTTACATATTTTGAAATGAGTAGGGGCTGTTTTTTAGTTTGTCTGTTTTGTAGGCTCTTCTGCAATTCTGTTGTAACATTTGTACTGGTAGTTAACTAAATGTTAACTAATAGTTAGAGATAACTAAATGTTTAATTTTTGGTTCTCTTACTAAGGACTTCCTGTCATACTGTTGCAAAAGTGGCTATCATGTAAAATACAGCTTGTGAAAATGAGACAGACATGTTCCTTCCACTGTCAGCAGAAGGATGTATTTTCACAGGAAATTGTTGTTCAGTAATAGTGTTGTAGTCCTTCAGCCTCTTAGAGAGATGAACCACAGTCAGTAACATTATAAAAAAATTATATATTGGTATATTATGAAAGCACTGGCATTTGGAAATAATTTTGGGGAAAGTGTAAGGGGCTATGTATTACACAGCAGTTTCCCTGAAATATGAGGATTAATAAGCAAAATTGCATGGGAGAGATTTAGAAGATGAGTTACTTGCTTACATGAATTATTCTGCCTGAGACAGTGATTTCAGTTCCAGTTTTTTTCTTTCCCGTGTCCTTCTATCTTTCTCTGCACTACATTGGAGACAATATCTTTTCAATATTTGTCTTTTTCATGGATTGAACATTTGTCAAACTTCTGTGAAATAAAATGATTTTAAGAAAAAAAACCACACAACAAAAAACAGAGCCTTCTGTCAAGTGACTAGTAAAACTGATATAATGGAGAAGCAACTACCAGTGTGTTGTGGAGAGATAGCTAGGGTGATAATCATTTAACACAGGTCTGATGTAACCACAGTCCAGGTAACCATGCTTTTTGGCAGGATTATATGTTTAGTTTAAAATATCTGTAAGGTAACTTTCCAGAGATACTTTAGCAGTGTTACTCCTGCTGTGAGGCCCTTTACTCCCCAGTGGCATCATCTGCTTCCTAAATGTCAGTGCAATGTTTGACTGCTGCCTGTACTTTGATTCTGTACAGCATTACTCTATAAAAGCTAAAGGTTACTGTTCTACTGGTGGAAAGCATCTGAATGATTTGCAAGACCAAAGCTAAAATCATAAAAGTAAGCAACTCAGTAGATCAGGGGGTGCCCTAAGACATACTGGTGTAAAATTAATCAAAAAGAGCTGTTCCAGCCTCTGCTCCTCCTCTTCACCATTATCAAGGTTTGCAAAAATAGAGGAAACAACAAAGAAACCATTTCTGTATGAGACAGATGGCACTTTAAATGTTTTGAAGATACAATTAAGTATTTTTATGGCAGGATATCACTTTCTGCATCTTTTCAAGTCTTGTTAAATTACTTGTACTGAATATTACCTTTGCGAATAGCTACAGATTTTTTGTGTGTATACTTTTTTTTTTTTTTTAATTTGAATCTTTTACATAAAAAATGCAAGTTCTTTGAATCTGGTGAACTATTTACTTATAGAACTGAACAGCAGCAAACTTTAATATAAAAATTAGCTGAGGCACTGAGAACAGTTTCATCAACTATTTTTGTGCGTGCAACTCTGATTATTGTAAAAGAAAATACACTTCAATTCTGCAACAAGCAACCATATGGAATAATAGCTGTAGGGGTCTGCAAGAGAAATGATGTTACATATCCAAAGTTTGCTTTTCAACTTTTCAGCTCATTTATATTAAGCTATAATTCCCCAAGCAGTCAGAAGCTAGACATGGGGTGTCTGGTATAGATTTGAGACAAAACTACTGGGGGCTTAAGGGAAGAACAGTTGTCCTTTGTGAAAGGTAGTCAAGTCTCAATATTGAATATTCAGATTTCAATATTGGATGAATAGAAAGAAGTTGTCTTCCTTGCCTCTGGTCATCTGTGTCTGTAGCAGTTAAGATATTTTACTAACTTCTATTAATGCATCCATAAGTGTTGGTTTTAAAATCTTTCATTGGCAGCCATCTTTTGAAGTTCAATATGAAAAGCCCAAATTATTGAAAGAAGAATAAAAGAAACCTTTTACCTACTTATATCTAGAGTAATTGAATGGGCAGCTTCAAACAGGTATTTCCTCTATATATTTATGATTAAAAAAGAAAAAAAATACTATTCTCCTTTAAATTGCCCCATTATCTTCTTTTGCTTTAATATAATACACAATTGTTTATAGAATACAAAAGTACTACATCATCTCTTATTCTGTAAGCATATAAATGTCTGTGGAATATCTAGCACAGAGATCACTAATACAGGAAGTTACATATAAGCATCAATTTTTGATTCTAAATTCTCTGCTATACATAGGATTTAAGTGGCACTTTTTCAGGTGCTGTGTACAAATTGTCTGTCAAGCTGAGTTTCCTTCCTCAAAGTCCCTCTACATGCTTTAATGAATACTTAGTAAGGGAAATCATCCAGTGTCTGACAGGCTACCTGTGCTGTGCTAATCTGTGCAAGCCAGCTCCTTGTTTCTCTTCCTTAGCTCATTTACTATTCTGTCTTAGTCATTGAACACAAACCTCCCCTACCACTGCAGCTTAAATCTAGCCAGTCACTTTCATGATCTGATTAATGCTCTAGTACAACAAACATGAGAATAAACATCCTCTGCCCAGAGAACATCCATCAGCACCCATTAGATGTGAACTGAGCAGTGGCTGATTTCTTTGTTGCCCAGCACTCTGCACCAGCAGAAACATGCCTGTTGACAGTCAGTGCATGCCCTATGCCTTCCACACACCGTGCTGAAGTCAGAGGCAATATTGCTTAGCCTAAGCAAGATGTAATTATTACAGTCTTCTCATATTTTAAGATTGTTTCACCTTTTCTTCTTTTTGAATTACATTCTTCCTAGAAATATCTTTGCAACAGCAACAGTACCTTGCAAGGCTGACAGCTAGAGAGGAAATGCAGTTATTTGATTTCTCTCAAATCTGACATTCTGTGTAAATGCCAGTGTGCCTATCTGACTGCTTAAGAATGTACATTCTCTCTCTCATTTGCTCCCCACCCCCATCCCCCCAGATTATACAGGATGATATTTAAGAAAACATAGTTCTTATATTAAGTGAACTTACAGGTGATTAAAAGCAAACAGAATATCAAGAAAAGGTTATGGTCTAAAATGTTCCTCATTGTAATTCCACATTTTTACAGTAAACTCCTCCATCATGTTCTAATAAAAACAGACTACTGCATAAAACTTGTTTTCTGACATTCTTTGTGTCAGTTCTTTCCTGAAAGCAATAAAAATACTGATTCTTGCTTTGTTTATTACTTAAAGAAAAGTATTCTACCTGGAGCCTGCTATTCATTTTATGGATAGATTAATGTTGTTTTGCTCTAGATCTTGAACCTGTCCATCAGTCAGAGCAATGGATGTCAGCTTCAGTCTCTGTCACCAGGCTGAAAATCTTTATTTGGTCCCCTGGAACAGTTTTCCCAATAGTTCCAAATGCATTCTGTATAATGTAGCTATTATTTTCTCAAGGAGAGAGAGTTAATTTTATTTCTTCATGGAAAATTATGCATTGTAGCAGCACTGCAGATTTTGATAGTTACAGCTGAATGTTCTTACAGCAATGTATGAGAAATCTATCAAAACTTTTCTTCTAGTGGAGCTGTATAACCTAATTAACATGATCTATTGGTTAGCCTTCTTTCACAAAAAAATTTCTGCTTCCATCATCCTTCTGCTCTGCCTCTTCTGTCAGCACCAGCACTTGTCTGACCCAATGGTGAGCTGGTGCAAGACACTAAACAGAAGAAAAATATTTATTTTTTGTAGGTTCCAGGATTGGTTCGCCATCCAGTCAGTTTGATAGCTATAGAAGTGTGAAGGAAATCACATGAATTTCTGATGGGGGGTCTGAGTCAATGAGGGGACAGAACCTCCACTTCACACAGCATCTGCCTGTTAGATTGTTTTGGTGGTGCTGTGAAAGATCACCTCTACGTAGAGCCTTTCTCTTGACATTTGTCGACAACTATAAATTTCAGCATAAACTACCTTTGATTAATCCACAAATTATGCTTATTTTATTCTTAATGTTTGGTATTGCAGTCTTCAGAAGTTGTTAATTTAATATTGCTCAATCAATGTAGTGATCCGGCTTGATAGATGAAGAATTTTCCTAAAGAGTGAAATTTAAAACTTTTTATCTCCTGATGTTAATCAGACTACTAAGCAGAATAGTAATGGCAATTCCATTTCACATAAACTAGAAGAGACATTTACTTCTGTAGCTAAATCAAGATCACTTGAATTTTGCCTTTAACATAGAAAAATATCCTTTTAGTAGTGGTTACTGTATCTTGTCCATCTCACATTTTATGAAAAGTCTCAGTTTATAACGTAAGAAATTCAAATCTACGATACAAATATCTTGAAACACACCCCAACACCCCCAGACCTCAATATTTGAAAGTATAGAGTAATAATACAAAAAGTTTGTGAATTTTGATAAGCCATATTTGGAGACTAAATGTTAAGAAATAAACCAGTTTTATCCCACTTACTGACAGAAAATGATAATAGATAAAAATACAGCATTTCAGAGAGAATTAAATTACCTGATGATCACTTGTTGAAACCTGTTGTAGAAAGGAACTTGAATCAATGTGAAGCAGAACCTTAAAGACTGCAATGAAGTTGTGCTCACAAAAGTGTGCACAAATATAAATTCACATGTATTATGGTGCTGACATTAGATTACAGTGTATTATTATTTTGCTTCTGTCCCAATAGTCCTACTTTTTGGACCAGGCTACCCAAGGAAGTGGTTGAGTCATCATTCCTGCAGGTGCTTAAAAGACTGCAGATGTGGTGCTTAAGGACATGGTTTACTGGTGGACTTGGCAGTGATGGGTTAACAATTGGACACGATGATTTTAAGTGTCCTTTCCAACTTAAAGTATTCTATGATCTTTTAATTTTATTAACAGATTTAATAAGTAGAGATCATAATATAGCTAGTAAGTAATTTTGCTGTTTGGGTATGGAAATCCATGCTCAGACTTTCCCTAAGCCCTCTTGTTCCACATGATGTTTCTAGGAATATGATTACATCAAATCCTGTAGGCAGCTGCCTGGGATGCAACCTGCCTTGATACTTATGCAGATTAAGTAAGTGAACACATGCTGGTTTATCCTAAATCAGAAATCAATGACTTCTACATCAGTTTAGGGAAAAAAAAAACTTTCCAAAACCTCAGCAGACAGACACAGACATGATTTTTTTTTCTTAGATTATTACAAAAAGACTTGCTAAAGCTTAACATTGAATATTAGTTTTTTATTTTATTAAACAATCTTCACACTTATTCTAACTTCCCCATTTTGTCAAAGATACAGGTTATTTCTTGGAAAACAATACATTACCCAATCAAAAATGCTATGCACTCCTCCAAAAAAAGAAACCTTTAAAATTGTCCTCAGATACATATAATCTTCTAATCACAAATCATAGAGATTTTTGTTCTTTTCTTCCTTTGTAAGAATTAAAATGCCTGTTTCTTTACTTGTTTTCTCAGTAATTAAGCTAAAGGAAGCAAGATTGTGTTTTCTTTTACTTTGATCAAGTGTTAGACTTAATTACTTGCTGAATGGACTGATACGGCATTGCAATTTAAAAGGAAGATTATGAATGGACCTTTGTTTGGTATATTCTGGGAAAGGTTCTGAATAAAAAAAAAAACCAAACAAACACCTCATCGTTTGTGTCAAGTGTTAATGATTTGTTTTTAAGAACAACTGTTGAGAACCCTGTGATTAAACTAGGGCTAGATAGAGGTAATACTACTAGTAGAGAGCAGCTGGGCTTGCTATAAGTGCAGCTTTCTTCTTATGGATCAGTTACAAACTTTGTCCTGTGGCTTGTTCTGCTCCAGTAAATGCAGATACTTTTCTTTTTGCTAGATACTGTCTGAAGCCTGTATATCCTGATGAGAGAGGAGAAACTTGTTTTATTGCTGTATATTGCATAAAACAGTTGGAGATTTATGCAAAAGATAATGCTAAATTTTCCCAAGGGAAGGGAGGGAATAAGGTTTTGGGAAGGAGAGAAGTGGCTCCTTTATAGATGCCTGGTATGACAGGATTTGCTCAATAATGAAATTATTCTCTCCTGTGCTGTTTGTTGGGTGCACAATGTCTCAGAATGTTGTGACAGACATTGCTGTGATATAGCTCTATGTCCCTGCTGTTTTGTTCAGTACTCATTGGCTCTCAAACTTTTTATTGCAACATATGGCTGTCTGATGTTGGCATTTCACCGTGGACAACATAATGAACTTCCAGCAGTCTATTGCTCCCATAAGCCTCATGTTAGCTGAGCAGTGGTGAACTTATCTGGCAAATAAAGTGCTTTTTCAGAAGAGCTTGACATGAACGTCTGGAATGTGAACAAGGACCCTCTCCACCCTCCCTAATTAAAACTGCAAAATCTTAGTTTTGGCTCATGTTCTGGCTTATTTTGATTTTTAAAAATATAATTTAAAAAAAAAAAAATCTAGGTTTTGATTGCTTTGCTATGCTTTCACCAGAATAGCAGAAGACCTTCTCCATGGTTTTGATTTCCATTTTTAACTCATCTGGTAAGGTAAAGGATCAAAACTTGAAATTTTGAAGCTGTAGTCCAATGTCTTAATGATAGGTAGCCCTATTACCATTTTGTTGTTGTTGTTTTAATCCTATGTTAAGTTACATATTTTTACTATCTTGTGTGTGACATGATAACCTGTTGCTCCTTAATTTGATCTCTTCTATTCTACTTCCATGACTTCCTATATTCATGTGCTTGATGTGTTAAATATTTTGATAAATTGATAGTTTTTAAAATTGTTGCCAGCTGCAGGCAAATATTAAGATTTTGGAATTTTAGTAAACTACTATGGAGCATACTATCCGTAGCTACATGTATTTCTTAAGGGGGAAATTAAGATGTTGTGGTTTCACCCCATCTGGCAACTAAGCACAACACTGTGGCAGGGTGGGGGAGAGAATCAGAAGAGTAGAAATGAGAAAACTCAAGGGCTGAGATAAAGACAGCTAACATAGCTAAAGCAAAAGCTGCTCACTCAAGCAAAGCAAAACAAGGACTTCCTTCAGCCATCCCCAGGAAAGCAGTGCTCCATCATGGGTAAAGGTTACTTGGGAAGACAAATGCCATCACTTTGGACATCACCCTCCACACTTCCTTCCTCTTTCACCACTTTATGTGCTGAGCATGATGTCACATGCTATGGAATACTCATTTTGTCAATTGGGGTTAGCTGTCCTGGCTGCATCCCTTCCAACTTCTTCTGCACTCCCAGCCTATTCACTGGTGGAGTTGTATGAGAAGCAGAAAAGGCCTTGACTCTGTGCAAGCACTGCTCAGCAGTAACTAAAATGTCCATGAATTATCAACATGGTTTCCAGTACAAATACAAAGCATAGCCCCATACTGGCTACTCTGAAGAAAATTAACTCCATTCCAGCAAAACTCAGAACATTTGATTAGGAGTCTAATTTTTCAACTTCATCATTTACTTTTGGAAAAAAGAACAGAAAGTTCAGTGGAGGGTTTGAAATCTGAATATAAACCATTGTGATATGTTTAAGTGGAAATGAGCTGTTTGTATAGGTTTTGTAAAACTGTATATATTTTTGGAAAGAGATCAGAACGTACCCATTGGTTATCCTCATTTGAGCAATTGGGGAATTGGAGGAATGTACTGCCTGGGTTAGGAAACTGTCATGAAAGTTTCCTTATTTCAGAGGAGCTGTCATACTTTAAAGACAGTAGTGGTATAGTAATGTGTTTTTTTGGTAGTATTGAAGTGAAGGTAATTCGCAGTTGCTGTCACATTGAGCTACAACTTTCAGACACTTCAATACTTTAGAAAATTAAAAAGGAGACTGTTAGAAATATTAAAATGCATGCAAGAGGAGGCATCAGCATTAGTCACTCAGATGATTTGTTTAGAGAACAATCATCCTACTCCTCGTCCGGTATTTTCTTAAGAGTCACTATTCCAGTTCAATTGTCAGAATTCAGAATAATGCTTTTTGATATTTTAGTCAGATAGGTCACAAAATATTTCACCTCTCTATTATGTCCAGTCCTTATTATGTGCTCACCGTGTTTTATATGTTCATTTTCATAAATTCAGTGATCTTCTCCAAAAATAATGGACTATTTTGCTTTTGCCACTTTCCCTAGAAGTCTTTTCCAATACCTGAGTGTTCTGATGGTTAGCAGTATGACAGTTTCTATATTAAATTTGTTAAATTCATTCTTGGCTGGTTTCTGTTTGGTTGGCTTGTTGTTTGGGTTTTTATTGTTGTTTGTTTTCTGTCCTTTGAGTAGCTTGAATTCTAGGTATATTTAGAGATAGTATTTACATCCTATTTCTGTTCATTGTGGGTAGGGCTTATAAAGCTATTGAGGTTTCTACTATGGCACAAATTTAAAACTCAGGAAAAATATAGTGTTCAGTCAGACTGTAAAGACTGAACTAGATTAACTTCTTCATGGTTGATTTCAGCTGTGTAACAACTTTGCTCTGAACCCATGAAAATCAGTAGTAGCAATTTGAATGCTGGAGAGGAGTCTAAAGATGCAGTCCAAAGATGTCAAAATTTTTAAGCATAACACCCTAAGTAGTTGCTATGAAAAGGTCATAGAGCTGCAAGCAGTATGAGTGAACACATTGCCTGGACATCTCTGGAACATTTATACTGTGTAGGTAATAAAAGAGACAGTAGAAACGACTGCTTGAGGAAATTCTTAAGTTGACTGAATCCCTAGTCAACAGATAACATTAATATAGATTCTGATGGAAGAAGAAGAGTATTCAGTTCTGAAAGCAAATGTTTTGTAAGCTTGCTATCTTGCAATATGTATGAGCTTTAGGGAGGGATCTCTACTGTAGTAAAGATTATTTGCAGTGCTGGTCTGAGGTCCAGCTGAGAAACCAAGCTGTTGGACTCCTTTTCTAGTGTCTTGAAGTTCTGGATAGAACACTTGTGGTCAACTGAAGGCAGCCAAGCTATTATGTTTCTTGTTTCTGTTAAGCATTCCAGGGACTGTTTCCTAGGGAATACAGTGTTCTGCCAAATCTGAGCCAGATACAGCAGGTGTTGCTCAACGGGTAGCCTGGGGGTTCTGAGGAAAGACCAGGGTAATAGAAAGTCTTTGCCCTCACTTCCTCCCTATAGTAAAAGTAGTTTATAAAAGATGAAGAGAACGAGGAAGACATTTCAAGGGAATAATCTATTATAGTTTTTAAACTGTTGCCATAGTCTGTTCAGCTTAAATAGAGAGACAATAGAGAATATAATGTCACTACCTTATTCATGACCATGATTGTCAAGGCAGTGAACTCTTTCTTCTTCCATGTCATACTGTTTTGGTTACCAGGTCATGAGACCAAATTTGATATGGCATCTGTATGGCCTTGAGTTAGTGAGCTGTCTGAGCAAGATGTTTACAAAGCCTTAAAAAAAAGTTAACATAGCCACTTGTCCCTTTCACTTGGGCAGTCCTTTTAAGCTCAGGCTCTCAACACTGGGATCTGCCTGAGCAATGCTGCAGCTGTGCTTGTGCCTGACCATGAGTCTTGATGCACTTTGGCTCACTGGCTGGCCTTAGACCTGCCTCATCACCAGGGGCTTCTCCAGAGATCACTGGTCTTCAGACGAGCTTCATTACCATGCTCCAGCTCACTCTGCTCAGCTTCTGTGGGTACCATGAATCTCTGCACTTGCCAATGAAGGGTGCTGCCCTGCTGGGCTCACTGTCACCCCCAGCTGCTAGCTTGTCTCCCTTTACTGAGCAACCCTTTTCTGCTCGTCGCTTCTGATAACTGTCTATACATTTCTTTTTCTCATAAAGATTTCCAGTTTTCAGCCATGTTGGGGTGTTTTACAAAAGAAAGGTTGTGGTTTGTTGGGGTTTTTTTTGAGCATATTTTTTCTTCAGTGTTTTACAGGTCCACAAGAGAAATTTGCTGATAAAATAAGTCTGTTTCATCCCCTGATATTAAAGGTCAGTGTACAGTGACTGATTCTCTTCCAATTATTGAATAAGGGTGTGTGATGGGTACAACATTGTTCTTTTTTTCTTAAATGCTTTGAGGACTATTGGTTAGCAAAGAAATGCATGCTAGAATATGGATGTACTTCCAATTATTCTAATGGACTACAAAGCTCCACAAAATCGATACGGTAATCATGCATGCTGATGACTGTGCCCTTGAAGCAGACAGAGCAAAACATGCAGCAGATTGTGAATAAATTGGCATAACCAGGAGGTAGCTAGCACTCAATTTATATACCAGCCCTTGTGAAGTAAGTTTATATGGATCCATAATTATAGCTGGAGGAGAGATGGTTAAAGGCACCTTCAGATTAACCCATTTGGCCAGCACCTTACTTAGTGAAACCTTCTTATATAAGGCATTGACAAATCCTGAACTAATGATCCTTTGGTTAATGGCAAGACAAAATTTGGACTCAGTGTTACCTGAACACGAGTCCTCTCTGCAAGTACCAGTCTTACTTTTGTTGTAGATTTTGTTGTAGATTTTTGTTGTAGCAAGGTATAATCTGTAACAATAAAAATTGGAGTGCTGGATCCTAAGGACTGAAATCCTGACAGTCACAGGATAGCTTTGGTGGGCTGGGCATGTATTAGAAACACAGAAAGATAGAAATGTCTGGGTTGGAAAGAGACCCCTAGAGGCCATCTAGTCCAGACCCCCTGCTGACATCCTCAGCTAGAGCAGGTTACTCAGAGCTCTGTCAAGCCCCACCTTGAATGTCTCCAGGGATGGGGCCTCAACCACCTCCCTGGGCAAACTGTTGCAGTGCTCCACCACTCTTGGGGTAAAGAACTCCCTCATTTCTAATCTAAATCTACTCCTTTCTAATTTAAAACCATTACCCCATATCCTTTCACTACAGGCCCTCTCCACTCTTTTTTCCCTTCAGGTACTGGAAGGTCTCTATTAGGTCTCTCTGGAGCCTTCTCTTCTCCAGGCTGAACAATTCCAGCTCCCTCAGGCTGTCCTCATAGGAGAGGTGTTCCAGCCCCCTCATCATCTTTGTGGCCCTTCTCTGGACCTGTTCCATCGGTTCCGTGTCCTCCCTGTGCTGAGGGCTCCAGAGCTGGACGCAGTATTCCAGGTGAGGTCTGACCAGAGCAGAGTAGAGTGGTAGAATCACCTCTCTTGATCTGCTGGCCACACTTCT
>JANHFX010000758.1:91361-104456 GCA_027560015.1 Chloroceryle amazona | reverse complement strand
ATTAACACTGGCCCAGTGATCCAGTCTAAGTCTCTCTGGAGAGCCTCCCTATCCTCACGCAGATCAACACACCCACCAACCGTTACCATTGTTGTAAAGATACATTCCTATTTGATTTTGGATTTAGGTATTTATGTTCTAAAGTACTTCACATGACAATGTTATCCAATACTAGGCTTGATCATAACTTTGACTTTCCCAGTACATGTGTATAGAGTTTTCTAACAGAAATCCAGAGGCAGGTATGAATAACTATGAATGGGAATGTATGCACTACTTGGAAGCAGCAGCAAAACAAAGATGAAAACAGTGGCACACACAGATAACAAAGGACAAAACTGATTACAGGAAAATTAAAAATGTCTCATTTACATCAAGATGAGCAGACCTGAGCTCTGGTAAGACCACAGCATGGCCAAGTCTTGGACCAGGACCTTTGACCTTGACAACAGCAGAAGAGCAACAATAGCAATTTGCTATCATATATGTCACTCTTCATCCTATGGACACAGGAAGTCATTCTATAGTCTGAAGAAATTCATGAGGACACACAGACAAATGGACAGCAGATTTGACTAAAATTTATGGAGGCTGAAGAAAGCAAAATAACCTGAGGCAAAATAACCATGCCAGCATAGCTGTTGGATCCTAAAGACATAAAAGATCCATATAAAAACAAGTTTATCATCATTCATCATCAGGAGCCCAGAAAAAGCACTGACAACTTGACAGCCAGGGCCCTTTTGCCTTCAGTGTCACACATGAGCAATTCTGGCCAGACCATGTGAACACATACACCCTGATGCTTTTTGCACAGAGGTATGAAAATCAACTTGTTCAGAAATTTTGTAACATAAATCCACTCCTTTCCTCCATAAGATCTTGCACTGAGAGCTGTCAAATTAATTTCCTACAGCGGACTGCACCAAGTTGCCTCCTCTCCACTGTGAAACAGTCCTTTCATCAGGAAGGTGGCTGGTTGAGACAGTACTGAGATACAGTATAATATACACTATACAAAGAAATTATACTTCTGAAATTTCAGTCAGATATGAGCCAAACAGTTACACTCTGTTCTTGACATTCAGAAACATCAGCCTCAGCAGACTAGATCACTGCCATGAAAAAACATACCATGCAAACTTTCACAAACACAGAGATATGCGTGCTTGGCTAATGCTCTGGTTAAATCTGAAGAGGATAAAAACTGTATTATAATTCTGGTAGTTTTCCTCCTTAAAAAAACATTCCATGAGGATTTCAGGTAAACAGCAAATTGAATTAGTGTGACGTTTTCTCATGAATTTGTATTGGTTCGCTTGTTACCTGATCCTGACCCCACCTAAGTCAAAAGTAAAACTCTGGGAGCCTGAAAATGTAATTCTACCTCTCTGAGCTATTCTACTGTTTTTTCCAATGTTACTGCTTAGCTGCTTTAACTGTGACTTAGACCAAAGAACATCTCAAATTACCTTCAGTTTTATATTCACTTAAAAGAGATGAGTGAAGATTTGAGACAGATGATCTGAGAATTATTTTTTTTCCTTTCAGCCTCTTCAGTTCTTCTTTAGAGACTTGGCATAGTGACACTTTTGGCTGAGGGAGGGAAGGGTACTGAACAAATGGATTGGTCAAATGTCTTGAGAAGGCTAAATCCAAAAAACAGAGAATCAAGAAAGAAACCTACCTCAGCTGGAAATAGTGAATAGCTTTACTCCTCAAGAATCTTTAGCAATAGCTAAAAGGGTATGTCACACCTTGCCCTTCTTGAAGGACTTACTGAGGACCATTCTATATTTTGGAGTGGTCCTCAGTAAGTCCTGCAAGATTACTTTTCTATTTTAATTAAATGACTTTACACTAAATGAAAATATAGCTATCATTATGAAGGAAAGAATATAGAAAATATGTTATACCATATAATAAATCACTACACAGGTTAAATAATTTTAATATGGTTTCAAATGGGTATTTCCTGGTCACTTCATGACTGCAATCTTTAAACACTTGTTGAAAAGTCAATGATTATTCCTGTTTTAAGTTCTCAGAAATTTTACTTTTCCAAGAAAAGCATCAGAAAGCTACAGTTCTGAGGCTTCCCCTGCTTGTTGGCAAGCACCTGCACATTTTACAAACACCTTTAATGTTCTTAATTTTGACAAAAGTTATCAAAACGAAGTCCTTTTGTGACTGCTTGAACACTGGTCAATGACAGCATAGGGCTGCCACAGGGAAGACCTGATAGATCTTGCAGGATGGAAGATAATGTGTTATGAATATCACTAGTCTTAAGTACTGTGATTAGTGAACCATCTATTCCAAGAAGCCTGGATTCCTAAACCTGGACATGAAGTGTTTCGCTGGACAAGTTCTCAGATTTCTGCATTACAGTGAGAGCTGCACTTGAAAAAGATAAAGATTCTCATTTGGCTGAAGAAATTAGATTTGCATTGACCGTGTGTCTTTTAAGGTGGTATTTTTCTTACACAAGCTGCATCTTACTCTCTTGAGAATGAACCTTCATATATTCACTGCCCAGACACTAATTTTCCCCACTTTTCAAAAACAGGAGAGGGTTTGCATTAAAGTAACAGAGATAAAAATAAAAATAGGTCCTTGGCTGATAATGCTACATCAGAAAGCTTCATAATAATAATTCAATTCTATTTATTTAACTGTATCTAATAGCACTTCAAAATATTACTTCAATAAATGTTAATTTATTAAGTTATTTACACAAGCTCGTGAGAATTTCAGCTTGGTTCAATGGAATTATTCCTTTGCTTTAACTTAAGTGCAAGCTTTGATACCTTACTGAATCAGGCATGAGTGTTTTGTAGCAAATGCAGTAGTACCCTTTTGCCACATCCTAAAGATTGCTAAGTGGCTTTAAGAGGCTAAACCAAGATGTCTGCATTTGCTTATATAATTGATTATATTTTTATGAGTTTATAGGATTTTTTCCTAACATAAAAGATGCAGTTGGATAGCCAAATCAGTACAAAGCCTGGGGCAGCACATCTGCTCTTTCCCCCTGATACGTAAGGTATAATGAACAGATGGAAATCTTGTTTCCATCAACAGCCTTCACCTTGACTGTTAAAAGGCAAAGAAGGAATGACCTTTCAGACATGTCAAAGGGTGGCTGGTAACACAAATACTTAAAGTCTTTGTACTGTTTGATCATTTCTGAAACACACCTCTCCCCAAATTCTTGATTGTTTTTTTAGAGCATTAACATATACTAGGTACCTGCTACACAAATCACAGTTGAGGAATGCAGCACATTGGAGGCTAGACCAAAGAAATGGAGAATGCAGAATTTAAGGAAGAAGGAGCTTACTATTCCAAACCCATTATTTACAGAATCATAGAACCATCTAGGTTGTAAAAGACCCAAGGGATCATCGTGTCCAACCTTTAATTTAGATAGCATGCTGTTTGGCTTAAGGAACTGTGAATATTACAGCTGAGTATCACAGAATCACAGAATGGCTGAGGCTGGCAGGCACTTCTGGAGATCATCACGTCTACCCCCTTGCTCAAGCAGGGTCAGCTAAAGAGAGCTGTGCAAGACCATGTCCAGAAGGCTTTTATGTATCTTGAGGGATGGAGACTCCACAACCTCTCTGTGCAACCTGTGCCAATGCTTGGTCACCCTTACAGTAAGAAGTGTTTTTCATAAGCTTAAACTTCTCTTACATTTAAGCACAATATTTGTGTCTATTTTCTCTTGTCACTGTTCACCAGTTACAAACAGCCTGGTTCTGTCTTCTTTACACCCTCCTTCCAATATTTGTACACACTGATGAGATCCCTCCAAGTTTCTTCTTCTCTGGGCTAAGTAGCCCCAGCTCTCAGTCCCTCCTCATAGGAGAGATTTCTGTGAGCCTCTGGTCCTTCATCTTGTTGGCCTTCCACTAGTCACTCTTCGGTATATCTATCCTGTACTGGGGAGGCGAGAACTGGATACAGCACTCCAGGTGAATATGGATTAAAAAATCTAACTAACCCCATTACATGTAGAGCATTAATAACTTGACATTATGAAAAGACCTATTTCTTCTCCAATTAGGCTGGAAATTTTTTCAGTGTAATAAATACTTTATATGCAAATAATGAGAGTTAATGAAAATAGGATGGAATAGGATTTTAGTACTAGATCTAGGTGACTCATATTATAATGACAAAGTCCTTTATTGTACACAAAACCAGTAACTCCATTATGCCTAAACTTAATGCTGATCTTTAGTCAGTACTCTAACTGAAGTAAGAAAAAAGGTGGGGATTTTTTTTTCTGTATACATGTAAGCCACACCAATTACATCTCTACAGTATTCAACTTTCCCCATTTCTGGATTACAAAACCTCATTTGTTCTCTATGCTGCACTATTTGTGAGGGGTTGAGTACTTTTAAATTTCACAGATGCCTCAAGTTAGGAGGTACCTGACATGTCATGGGATTGGATCTGAAGAACAGACTTCTTCCACAATATCTTCAGATGCTACTTGTGTTTGTATGAACTTGTATTTTGTACAGATATATGGCAGTCTGACACAAATAAGACATACTTTTCTTCCAATATCAGTCTATAGGATGCCTGCTTAACAGTCACCTCTCTCACAGCCTTACAAAGCAGAAGAACCTCAGCTTCTAGCTACCTCACATAGAGGAGGTGATGAAGGATCAAACAACAGAATCACAGAATATTCATGGTTGGAAAGGACCTCCTAGATCACTGAGCCCAACCATACCCATAACAAAAAAAACCCAACACCTAAAAACCCAAACACCTAAATACCTAAATGTCAGGAAACGGAGAAAATATCCATGTCTCCAGTTCACAAGCTTCCCCAAGTATGCAGATCAGCAGTATCAAAGACTAGAGCCTAGAAACGTGGGCTTCAAGGCTTCCTAAGAAAATCATTAAGTTGTATGGCCTTGACTGCAGTGAATCTTAGAGGTTTTCTGATCCTAAATGGGAGGGGAAGATGACCTGTTTCAGGTAACTCTTCAGTTCCACTCTGACTCAAGGAAAAACAAAGAAGCATGGAACATCTGGTATGTTGGTATCAAGATAGTTTATGCGGTTTATGCCCAGCACTGCATTAGCAAAGGAAGTTTGCCCAGACAAAAACTGAACTTATCCTGGGTGATTATAAAATTCATCATGCTGTGATAATAAAGCTTCTGCCACCATCCTGGTCAGAGAATTTTTACTTATGAAGAAATAACTGTGACATTTATGATTGTCTGAAGTCAATCTCACTATCTTTAGGGATGACATTACTCCAGAAAATACTAGATCTGTGTGCCACAACTCTTCTGTAGTCTAAATCTTCTGTCAGACACAGGCCCAAAGGACATTCAACTTCCAATTTCTCTTCTGACTCTTCTTCATGAATACCATCTACATCGGCTCTAAGGTGTTTTTTCTGCAATGTAACTTAAACATTAGATCGCTTTTTCATTCCATTCTATTTACATTCTTAAGATCATTCAGACAATTAAACTATATGACTAAATCTCCGCTCTCCATTACATACAAATAATATCTGCGGAAGACAGGTCTAGGGTCAATTAATAAAAGGATAAAGAAAGGAAGAAAAATAAAGAGAAAAGAGTGAGTATCCTACGAGTGAACCCCATAGGAAATAATGCTTAGGCACAATGTTATTACATACTTATAATAACAAAAATGTGGAAAAAGACCAACTTATAATAAAGTGTACACATGACACGATTGAGCTTGTCATAAATCATGAAACAGGGTGCTATCTTGCAAGCTGTGAAAAAACACATTTCTTTCAATGTGGCCAAATGTAAATTTATAAAGCAAGGACCAAAAGTGAAAAGGTCTATTCTGGAAAGGTACAGTTCAAAGAAAGCCATAGGTAGAAGACATATACCATTGCTCAGCAAATATCGCAGACAGAAAGATTAACTCAAATAAGGGCTGTACAGATAAGGGTTTATCAAATATGGATAGAGTAATCTCACCTGATATTTGTTATAGTATAGCTAGTGCTGTAGTACTCCAACCATTTCTGAAGTCTATAATTAAAAAATTAAGTATCAAAAGGAATTAACTCTAACCAAGTGTCCCATTTTATGCAGAAGGTCAAACTAGTTTACAAAAACATTTTCTGGCTTTATAAACTTGCAGTACACTGAACATGGCTAGAAGAATGCTTAAATAACAAACAATTCCAAATATTCAGTTCTGGCAACACACTCAAATCTATATGGGATGGTTGAAAGGACTTACAGGAGGTAGGTTTTGAATAGCAATCTGAAGGAAAGGGGAAAAAATAGTGTTTCAGATGTAGTAGGAGAAAGCATTCCATGTTACAGATGGAAAAAAAAAAAATTCCTGTTAAGAAAAAAAAGGAAAAACCCCCAACAATGTGGTGGGTAGCAGAGCTGTGTAACTGAAGCAGAAAGTAGATAAGAGGTAACAAAAAAAGCTGTGTAGAACCATGAAAGAACAAAAAACTAGATTGGTGTAGTGAAGCAACACACAGCCAATGAGGATATTATCTAGTGGAAGTGTGAACAAAGTGCAAGAGAGGATGAAGTTTGGCAGCAGCATTTGGACTGCCTGGAAAGAATCCAGGTGTGTTATCATGAAGGCCAGAAGCTACAGTAATCCACAAGGGAGATTATCTGAGACTATAAATGTTTCGAAATCTTTTCTAATAAAAGATAAGCGTAGAGAAGAACTATGCTCAGGGAAAGGCATCATAACCATCTCATACATCGTAGGGAGATGGAGAGCATTCTTCTTTCCCTTGCATGAACTTGGGTTCTGTTTAAGTAGAATTTTTAGTACAATTTAATTGCATTTTAATGCTATTCAACAGAAATAAAACAGCAGTAAAAATAACTAACACTGCCAGTGCATATCACACAGAAAATACCCGAAACCAGAAAACATTATAAAACCAAATATAAATATGTGTTCACCCAAACTCTTTAGTTCCTGGGAATGGTGGCCTGATGATCCTTGGACAGCATCCTTCCTTCTTTCTGACTTTCCCTGAGCAGTTACATAAAACAGTAAGAATCTGGACGATGGCTTCCATACCATGCCTTGCTGTGAAAGGATTAGAGATTATCTGAAGATAAATGCACTATGCACTTTTGGGTCATGCCAGAAGATTATCATTCCATATTAATAAAAAACTTTTCCAGCTAGCTCTGTGAGTGAAACAGCAACCCAAATTGATAAATCTAAATTTAATCTGCAGCAGTTGGCACCAGCAAATTGAAGTAAATCATTATCTTTCAGAAGAAAACAGACATTAATAAAAGTTCAAAAGGGTGCCACAGGCTTCACATAGCTGTCTTTAAGAAAAATTCTAGACATCAAAAGCCAACACAAAACTGAGAAAATACTTTTCAGAAGTAGTCAAGTAATTAACTGTTTTGAAAATATTAGCCAAGATTTATGGAAAACACATCTTATTGCTACCAAGTAAACTCATTTTTCTACAACTTTACTACTGTGGTTTATAGATGTCATAACGTTCAAAGCTCCACACTAACAAACCCCATTTTCATGCTTCCTTGATACTACAAAAGTTGCCACCACTATTAATATCTAAATGAAGTCAAGGCTTCACTCATTCAAAACCTCCTAATGAGATTTCTACTTGGGAAAAATTGGAGGAATATTTATAAACTTTGCCGTAGATGTGGAACACTCATGCTCAATAAAATGGTCTATTTATAAGAGTAATGTTTTTTCCAGAAGTCATCTTAAAGAAATAATAGCCACTTTTGCTTTCATTGCAGAAACAGGAGCTTTCTGAAATCCCTAGAAAGAAGAAGTATGAACATTGTATTTTACATTGAAAAACTGGCAACGCTGTCAGCTGACCTACATTGGACATATTATCACAGCCTGTGCTAGTGGCTATGGTTGCATTTCATCATCACAAATTTAGCTTTCTTAAAGATTGCCTTTGAAGCAAGTTCAAACTTCCAGTTCAAACTGTCTCACTGGTAAACTTATATTCATATATTTATTAACAATGACTGGAAAAAAGGTTAATTGGAGACTAAATTAAGGTCCCAGAAGTGTTCTAACTCTATTTTAACATTTTAAACAGGTGGTTAAAAATTTTAGATGGTTCCTCCTCATAGTCTCCTCAAATAGTCAAGATCCTGGTGATTAAATCAGTGATCTCAAAAGAGTAATGTATAAAATTATAGTTCTTATAATAGGGGTCTAGGTGCGAAAAGGAAGTGGCTGCACACTCCTCAGAACTGTTTATAATCTTCTGCTAAGTCCAGTGCTATCTATCCTTTTCACATTATTATTTAGGCCTTCCTTAGGGAACCTCAGATGTGTACCACATGGTCTCCCAGTTTCTGGTAGAGAGTGAAGTAAGAAACTGATGTTTAACATGTTGTTTTAGAGTATAGAGGCAGCACACTAATGGATGCAGTTTTTATCTGATTTTATTTTAGGCTTTTTAGAAACTTAGGATACATGTACACTAGAATCTTTGGGTATGATTGTACATGGAGACTTTGCAGAATAAACATAAACTTCAGATTAGCTGGCTTAGACACCAACTTTGGTCTACTGAAAAAAACAGCATGTACTAAATTGTTAAAAAGAGTATTTTTTCTGCTCTTCCTAAATTCTATTTCTATCTATATTACTTCCCTTTTTGCATATAACTCACTTATTCCTTGGATTTCTGAATATTAATCGTCAAAAAAAAAGTTTTCATATATATTTCAGTGGTCTTGGTAAATTGTCTTTTCAGAGCTGCTGGAATTCTTACTGGATTTGTTCACCATCAAAGATGCACAGTACTTCTGAAACTAGACCCAGGTCACACTTTTTTGGAAGGACTGGGGGGGGGATTATGAATGAAATTTATACTAATTCCAGATTCTCTTATTTCGGTGTTTGAAGCAAAACTCTTTCTGTTACTTGTATTTACTGGTGAATTCTATGACTAATCATTCACAGTTATTAATCTGTATGTATTCCAATGACTAGAGATGTATTGCCTAAAAAATACAGCTTGGTTACTTCAGCAAGTTAAGTAAGTTTAAGTCCCCTGTTAATGATTTACTGATCAGAGATCCATCTGCCTTTTAAGATGAATTAATATTCCTTTTCACTAGCCAACAATCTGACTTCTGCTCTTTGGTCTCCTAGCCAGCATTACAATGTTCACATCCATAGTTAGATTTACCCGGTCAACTCGAGTAGTCACTATTTGAGTGCATTATATGCTGAAGAGTGTAGCACCTACTGAGATTGGCCATATTGGAGCAGTTTAAGAAAGCTAGTTAATACAACTTACTCTTCTTTACAGTTACTCATTCACAAAACTACAGGGTTGGATTCTCCAGACTTCTAAGACCACTTTGCATCCAAAAAAGCAGCTTCTTAAATAACAGAAGAAATCAAAGAATTTTTCTTCCATAGATGAACCATCCTGCAACCACGAGCCAAACAGCACCCTAACTTCTTGACTAAGGAAAAGGTGTTTAATATATTTTTTTTCAGAAAAAAATATGTGGATGAGCGAAACATATGGCAAGTATTTTCCTCCTGTACAATGTCTACATCATGTAATCAAGCTCATAATAAAGAAAAATGAAATATTTCTTTTTTCTTTCTGTAGTGCCTTCTTGAGAATACACAAATTCAGCTCGAGCTTCCTTAGCATGCCAACAATTGTTATTATGCAACATAAAAAACCCATCTGAATTGTCTATATACTTCCTATGACTGTGAGTTTTCTGAGAGGTCTGAGAACATTTTTGTGTTAGATTACATAGTTTAAAAAAGTAACCAAAGGTTAGTTACACTTACTCTATAATAATAATTTTGTCTCTTTTTTCCATTACCTGACTGAAAGCTATATTCTCTGTCACTCACCTAATACACATGATTTTTTTAAAGGATATCGATCCATTACATGTTGAGATGATGGTGACCGTGGAACACCCACCCTAATGGGTGCCTGTAAATGAGAGAACCTGCTCACCCTACTACATCAGCAGCAGTAATACCATAAAACTCTCAAAATACTTATTTTTGCAGAAAAGCCAGGTGGAAGTAGGTGGATGATGCTGCAATAATTTTTCTTCTATATGCACATACTACCATTCTGGGAATAAATGTTTACATGGGATGACATCTTATGAAAAAAAACGTGTGAGTTAAGAGATTAAATAATGCTTCCAACTTGTACAGTATCAGACTGTACAAGTCTAGATACCTAGATGTGCATGTTAACCATTCACCATGGCATTTGAGGTGGCCCACAGAATTCATCCTGCACTTGCTGGTTGCAGTTTAGTGGATGTATATGATCCATAACATACTGAACACAATCAGAATTATGCTATCAAATGCTGTTCCTCTTATGTAAACTGTAATGTACTATCAAAGAAGCTTATTTAGAAAAATTACTTATTGGTCATTGTTTTCTTGCATGAGACATCTTAGAGCTTGGCATCTACTTGTCCTTGGTCCCTAAGTCTCCAAATTCCATATCTTGGTGAGTGAAAGACAAGAGCTAAAAAATGGTTAAATTAATATTATATATATTATATATATATTATTTGCTGGTAGGCTTTAGTAGCTAAAAATATAAAAAAGTTCAGAGTGATTACATCATGAGATTTATTCATACTGGCAGGATCCTCTGTACATTAAAATAAAAAGTAAATAACAAATGCCTCTACTCATTGCCACTAAAGAAAACAAAATTGTTTCAGAACCATGTATCATATTCAATCATGTGCTCAAGCAAGGCAAAAGGTAATGAAGGCACCATTGCTTCTACTGCAGGAAGCTACAAAAGAAGAGGCTGACTGAAAAATAAGAATGGCACAAGAGAGAATAAATGTTATGCTTTGAAACTGCCTATTTGCTTACAATTACAATGTTCCATTTAATAGATTAAAGAAGCAGCTCATATAGGAGCAAATGGTTGGGAATATCAGACTGTCCTACTATTAAAGTACCTTCTGGTTTTGGTGTTCTGGTTTTTGTTTTGGTTTGGTTTGCTTGTTTGGTTGGGTTTGGGTTTTTTGTTTGTTTTGTGGGTTTTGTTTTTGTTTGTGTTTTTGTTTTGTTTGGTGGTTTTTGGTTGGTTTGGTTTTTTTTTTTTTGGTGAGCAACAAAAATTTTGATGACCAACAAAGAATATTTATGATAAATTGCAAAATGTATTTTCACAAGCTTTGTGAAAGCTGTCATCTGCCCCATACCACTTAGTGAAAGGATGACCACCAAACGTGTAGGCTGTAGTTGGTAGGGCATCACACCACTACTGAAAATCCTCCCTCAGCATTCTGCAGGAGTCTCCTCCAGAATTCAGGAAAATTTTCTCTTTCACAGAAACCTAGCCACTATTTTCATTTGTCTCGGGACTTTGACAGACAATGATAATGTGAACTCAACTGAAAATCAGGATCAGACAGTGAACTGAGATTAGTTCTGTAAATTACTCACAATTTTACAATGCTAGCAGACGAAAGTCTTCCCTCATTGTACATCTCTCTCCTATATGACTTAGGAAGCTAGATCATCTGGACCAAGCCATTAAGCTACTGTAATCAGAGTGGGTTTTCTTCTGAATTTATTCAGTTTCTCATCCAAATGCTCAGAAGACATTGACACTGGGATATATTTTTGGTCAGGAAACACATATCCATTACACTGCTTCCCTCCCCCCACTTCCCTCAAAAAGGCCAGGAAAGATGTACAATAACTGTAGTTGTCTGCAAAGTCTCTTCCCTAGAGAAGGGAATAATGAGCTTTTGGAAATGTTTAAAGTCTACTAAATAGGAAAAGCATCTAGCAATGATCTGGTAAAACAGTTTTAATGCCATGAGATTCCACTCAATATCTCCAGTACTATTATTTTTAACTGAAAAACTAGGACTACAGCCAATTTTATACTTCTGGAATTATTACTGTTTTATAAATTTATACATATATACACATATGCATCTTTTAAAATGCCTACATTTTCTGGCATCCAGTGCAGACAGCTAGACATCTAGTGCTTCAAATCTTGACAAAATTCAGCTAAATAAGCAAGTCCCCACCCATCTCCAAATAATTAAAGCATAAATGTATAAATGTGTCCAAATTTTTTTTTTTTTTTTTTTTTTAGCTATAAAAAAAAAGATAATAAAGACACGTTAAGATTTTGCAAATTCAAAAACATTGTATCTTTTCTGGTATAATAATTCAAAACAGCAGGAAGAGACTGTCTCTACGGATTCCTCCAGGACCTTCCTGGTTGGGGGCATGGATAGTGTTGTTAAAAAAGTTACACCATTCAAACACAGCTCAGCTTATGCACTCATCGCCAGTGTACAATGGCTAGCAAATACAAGCTACTGAATACTATAAAGAATAACAAGCCTCACACAGAGAAACCCTACAAATAACAGCTCTGGAAGTGCATTTGTCAACTTCCAGATGTCGTTTCTCACCCTTGAAGCATCAACAGAGGCTATAAGCATCATGAAAGCTCACATACACTAGCCAAACGTGCCCAGAGCTGGGTTTTTAAGTGTAGCACTCAGCAGCTAAACTTTTTCAAAGTTTGGCTCGAGTCTCCAGCAAAAATTCTAGTATACTTCTAAAGTTATGAGCAATAAGGCCATGACCTGAGCTCCAAAGGAATCTCCTCTCTGTGAAGAAGAGTGACACTATGGATTTCATTCTGTCCTACAAAAATCCCCTCATTAGGCTCTCAGATTTCATCTCTAGTCCAAGAAAACCTTTACTGCCCTTTTTGTAGTTTCAAAGTATTATAAAAAAAACTTCTTAATAGATCAAAGCATTTTTTAGATGCTGGAATCTCATATTTTTCCTGATATTCTTGCAGTGTTTGATAGAAATTTGAACATTGATCCAGTGTCACTGAAGGGACAGCCTTATCTTTGGGCCGAGACACAGACAAGTTCTTCTCCTAGCAGTACAGGCTATACCCTAACCAGGACTATCTGGACCTCAACTGATGGAGCAGATCATCCTGTGTGCAATCACACAGCAGCTACAGGATGGACAAGGGATCCGACCCAGCCAGCACGGGTT
>JANHFX010000758.1:44407-91261 GCA_027560015.1 Chloroceryle amazona | reverse complement strand
CCAATGAAAGTAGTGAATGTACCCATGGACAGCTTAGAAGACTATATAAGCAAACTGCGTAGGAGAATAAACGAGGACGACATGTAGCCATACTGGTGTGATTGTCGTTACTTGGCTGGCTCCCCGGAGGGATCCTCTTCACAAAACTACTAGGGAATACATTGGAGAATATAACCTACAAATGAGATTACCATACATGCATCAGATACAAAAGTAGATCCTTTTTATATAGACAGGAGCAATCTCTCTTTATAAATTCAGGAAATGCTACTACTATTTTACAATAAAACTATCACTGAAACCTTGTCTCTAGTTCTAATAACCTTCAAATGTAAGGCAAAGGGACCTCTTTAAATTCAGAGAGAATAACCATAAACATTTACTAGACAAAAACTGTGCAAAAGTGCCACTCATCCACATATGAATGCTAATTTTCACTTTTTATATATAAATCCCTATGGCTGTACACAATTTACCTGATTTGTTTGATACACATATATCTTTAGATGGCAAAATATGAAATTGCAGGTTTCTTCTATACTCGGTGGTCTTTTGTCCAGTTTTCTATTTTCATTCAAATATGAGTAATAAAAACCAGTCTGTTCGTTTTCTCAGCAATTTCCATTTGCACATTTATCGGCACGTATTTTTCAAGAACATGAACCTTGAAAGGCTGGTACCAGTTCTTGTGACAGAAGTAACTTGGGGATCTTTCAAAAGCTAACTAGCACAAGTTGAAGAACTGAGCTTGAATTTGCACTTCAGTTTTTTTTGTAGTCTGTCTTGCACCACGGATACCTGTCATTCCTCCAGAACAGTCAGAGCTGCCAGCCGAGTAATGCTCACTGACCTATTTAGGGCAACTGTGAGAACAGCCACATTCCTGCATTTAAATATTTGTATTAAGTTAAGGGAAAAATATTCCAAAGCAGGCATGCATGAAATAACTTGAAATAGCAGCCCACAAGTCCCTGAAGTGTGGTAGATGAAGGAGGAATAGCTGCCCTAGCAGCTGCCCTGCATGTTTCTCTCCCTTGTGCACCGTTCAGTACTTAAATGTCTGTATTTGACAGTTATATGAATAAAGAACAGCCTCAGATACACATTGGCAAAAAGTGAACTGTCACGATTCATCTGTGCATTGATGGCATATATATTTATATATGACCAGACAGCTATTTAACTATGTCTACCCAGGACAAGAGAAGGTTTGCATGTCCAGCTTCTTTGAGGCCATCATGGCTGCAGCTGCAGTGACTTCTGACACCTGCGCAAATCTGATGGGTGTGTGTGGCCACTGTCCCAGCTCTCAAATAAATGGCTCCAGGACACCAAGATGCCATCTGCTAGAATTTACATAAAAAGTTCTTCCAATAACAGTTGTCTTGGCTTTTCCGTGTTGTTTGAAAGTAATGTTTAAAACAGTTGGATGCTCTCTACCTAAGCTTAAATCTGTGGTTAATGGTTTACATTTAAATGCTAACACACAATTAATCTTTCCAAAGCTCCCATAGCTGGCCATTGCCAGTATTGAATTTACACATGCACTCAGTCCAGGATTGCTCTGGCAGCCCTGAACTTGTCAGAGCTTCTCTTGTGAGGTACCAAATAAACAGAGTTCTCATTCCTCTGTTAAGCATCCATTATTAGATTAAGATTTTTATAGTCAGAAGAAACCCTTTCACCACTGGTTTGACTTCCATGTAACACAAGCCATCAGTC
This sequence comes from Chloroceryle amazona, assembly GCA_027560015.1. NCBI lineage: Eukaryota > Metazoa > Chordata > Aves > Coraciiformes > Cerylidae > Chloroceryle > Chloroceryle amazona. The sequence goes on along the minus strand of JANHFX010000758.1, from coordinate 89,539 downwards.
TTCCTAGATTTCATTCCTGCTCTGACTGGGTAATAGTACTTCAACTAAATCATGTCTCATTTATGACTCTTAGACACTAAAAGTATTGCCTCCAAGTCATTGATAAAGATATTAAACATTGCAGAGCTGAAAAAAGAAAACTCTGAAATACCACAAAACCACAACTATTTTATTATTTCTCACAGAAATACTGTATTTTCTCTAGTAACAGAGGAGGCCTGCTTTGGTTTTATATTGGTCCAGTATCTTAAAAGGAACAGTATGAATTCACATGTGTTACTGGAGGCACAAAATAAGGGTCAACCAAAAATCTGTAAACTCACTTTAACATTACATTAAATTTGTTTTTAATATGCCCAAGCTAATGAGCAAGTTATTTTACCCTCAATTCTTGATTATTCAAACTTTCTGATTTTACTCAGTTTTTCCACTACTCTAGCAGCAACCAGGACCATCATATTTTAAATAACTGTTTTAACTTTAATCCAATCTTCCTGAACATCTCAATTCGTCCCACATATAATTAGAAAACTGTACTTCCTCCCCACCCACCTCAGCATAGTCCAGAAAGTTCTTACCAGAGCTTTTAAAAAAAGAATTGTTCAAAGCATTATTTGGACATTTTGATGTAAGGATCTTGACAAATTTTTAAATCTTTTGTGTAACATATTCATTTGCTGTTAATAAAATGGAAAATAAGACTTCTCTCCAAGATAGATAAAACTGACATTCAAAAAAATATCTACCATATTTATACTGACTATCTAATACTTCAACAAGTACCACCATTAAGGCAGAGCATCAGGAACAACAGAAAATCTCATTTGTAATTGTTTGCAATTAATATAGATTAAGTTTCTTCCTACTTTAATGTCTTTTTTTATTGCCTATAAACACATTTTTTAACTTAGTTTTTATTTTGGGGTTTTACCGTTTTGGTTTTTTTTTTTTTTAATTGCCAGTTTTCATATCGCTGTAAGCCAGGCTGATTTTTAACCAGCAGTCTTACCTCAACATTATTTATTTTGTGAGAGTTTAATAGCATGTTTTAAGCAGCAAACAATCACCATTCACGTTTTAATGTTTAAATGTTTTCCCTTGATTCAGCTCATTTCTATCATCCTTTAAACCAGCCCACTTAACAGCATTGAGTATGTGTGTTTCAGGTAAGTCCCCATTAAGCTGTAGTTGCTTGTGCCTTGACAATCATTCATTTTTCTTCTGCAATCTGTTTATTTAACAATTCCAAAGGGATTAGCATATATCTCTATAACATTAGATGAACATCCATGAATCCAGAGAACACACCACCTCAACAACACTTTCAAACCAGTATTGAGACTGGTGCTTGAGTATGTTTTACTTGGATTGAAATCCCATCTGAGAAGCACCATCCTCACACCTGAAAAATACCTGGCAACTGGGTGAGGCATGACTTAAAGTGAGATTGTTGTGATCTGTAGTATATAACTTGTATTCTAAATAATGTTTTAAATGCTTTGGATAAAAATGTCTTATCAGTAACAACTTGCCTCCAACCTGTCAATGACTTACAAAACAGGTGTATTATTTTCGGCAGTGGTCAACACCACTTACTTTGGATGATCAATCCCACACTGATTACGTGGAGTAATTTACTAATTTGGTCATACAAGTCTTTCTACTAGGTCAATTTTTACTCACAAGTTAAGCAGTTTCCATTTCTCTTGCTTATATAATTGTATAAAAGTGCTTTATTTACCTCTCTTCTCTTTCCTTGACTTTATGAGTAGCAGGATAATACCTCAGCTAAAAATACCTCTGCTAAAACTACCACTAACAAGGTTTTTGATAATTATCAGAAACTGACTGAGTTGCTGCTCAGAGTTACTGGTTTGGGTCCTACACACAACAAACAACACAGGATGAGAATTGTGAAGTTTTTCTTGCAATCTGCTTCAGCATATGATTTAATCTTTCTGGAGAACTTGCAGGTTGTGCACAACCACATTACAGTTGCCAAAAATACATATTTTATAACTTATTTTAAAGCACTGAGGCCCCCACAGAAAGGGAAAAGGAACTAATCTAAATGGAAAACATCTGCACACTTCAAACACCATGTTAAGCATACTTATTTATATGTGCTCAAGTTATGAGACTGATTTCTATTGTGTCTTACAGAAAATCCTGGCTAGAGTAAGAAAATATAGCATAAAAATACAGCTAGTTTTCCAAGAGGTTTGGATTTTAAGATAAGAAATTGCAGTGCAATTCCACAGCAGCTTGACCTAATATAACCACCTTAGCCAGCAAATGCTTTTCAGTACTTTCAGTTCTCTGCAGTGGCTCCCCATCTGGTTACATGAACACCACCATTAGGGAGGGAACAGGGGTGTGCTGCTGGGGGAGCAGGAAGGTGTTAGAGGGAATAAATTAAGGGAGCCAGTGCCCCCAGATCCCTAACTTTGACTAAAGTAGCCAGGGATTTACACCCAAGGTCCAATTCTGAATATTATCCAGCCCACATACTCTCTTCAGTTAAGGGCTACAGTAAGTCCCACCTGTTCATAACCCAACAGCAGAATTCATAGGTCTCATTCCCAGTTACAGCAGTTGGATAAATGCTTAAACATCTGAACAATCAGTTCCTACTGGAAACAGTCCCCAAATATCTATATTTTGAAGTGTAGTCTAGTGCAATCCCGAATGAGCAATTTTGCTGCCGCTGGAGTTGACCATAACCCAAGTATGACTCACAGCCGTGATTTCTCTCACGTTGCTGACTTCTCCTTGCCCCTGCAAAAACCCATTTAAGCATAAATGGTGATGATATTTAAGCTAATAGAATTATTTGCTTCTCTTAGAGCACTGAAAATAACTCTTTCACAAACCTCCCATTCATTTGAACTTGAAGGTCTCTCATACCAGTAAATTTAGCTGGGGCTTTTAGGCTGTTGGGCAGCACGTGCATGTCTGACCATGATACACACCTCAGCAGAAACGAGAAGCACACCAACAGAAGCAGTCCTGTCCTACACTGCTAACTAGTGTGATGGCTGAGAACTAAATCACGTTCAGCCTCTAATTGCACTGTACAACTAAACTGACGCAGTTCATAATATGGTCCTAAAATAAGAAGCCATATGACAAAGCAAAACAACAAAAAGCATCCTCCTGATCAGAAGGTGAATACTTTGGAGCATCAACACAGCCCAAATCACACAATGTTATGCATCTTGTTATACCTTAGGTTCACCACTCTTTTACATGCATTGAATTCATTGTTTAGTCACAAAAATAGTGAGAAGAAAGTTGAGCTACTGGTAAGGGTAAGCTTGTTTTGGTATTTGTGAGTGTATAGATATGTTTGATGTCTTTCAAGAAAATAAAACAATGAAAAAAAATTACAGTGAAACTCAAGCATAAAACCAAAATATAAAGCCTACTGCAGTATCAAAAGCTGATGTACTTAACTGCCTAGAAACCTTCAATAACAGATAACTGGCCTAGCTGCTCAAACAAGGAAATAAAACATTTTATGGCTAATGAGACTTGTATGTGCTTTGATATGGCTATGCGCTACAGTGTTCCGATACAACTCACAAGTAAGTCTGTCCACTTTCAGAAGGGAGTTATTGAGGGATACAGAGGATAGTGGGCTATTTCTATGTATTGTCTAAATTACCCCAGTGGGGCAGGGGTGGAGGTGTGTATATAAAGCTGAAGATGCACACACCCAACCCAACAATTTAGGAGTCTCAGCTAAACTTCCTGGTACAGGAATGCTTTATTTAGCTATAATACACATAAATCTCTGATAAATATATCATGCGTAAAGTTTAATAGTTGTATCATTCCTAGTACAGCATTTGTTTACATTATACTGAAGCATAATGATACTGCTGTGATATTTAATTTGACATCATTCAGAGTTATTAATTCAAGTACTCTTTTAGAAAAGAAGAGGGAAGAACAAGGGTCAAGAATACCAGAGCCAATTTGCAACAACTTAAAAACTCTGCACTTCACACAAATGGAAAGCCAAGTTAAAGAGAGTAAGATCCACTTGAAGCACCAGGACCTCATTTTAGGAAAATTCATAGCATTACAGTGCTTTCTATAGCTAAAGTAAGTGTACAACTGAAGTATGTAGATATGCATTCCCAGGACAGATCAGGCTTTAGCTTCAAGCTGTTCACCAGAACATGGGGCGCAGGCAGAATTCACATCTGAAATCACTGCAGAGGAATTCTGCAGCAGAAGTGGGGAACAAATGCTGTGTTCCATTGTAATTTTAACTCTATTATCCCCTTCTTCTTGAGATCTAACTTCCCATACTGCTCTTTAACATGTACAATGGACGCAACACATTTTTATGGACAACATCGTCCTTAATTACTTGAGCCTTATACAACAATCTACACTGTGCATTAGGATGAGACTTTTTCCATAGGAGTTTTTAGTTTGCACATAATCAAAGACTGTGTCATAACAAAGAAAAACAACTTTTCACAATTTAACTTTTATGTTGTTCCCTTCAAACAGCTAATACTCACTACACCTCAGAAAAGGATTTACCTCATTATCTGTCCCCACATCCAACATCACTGGTAGACATTCATGAGGTTTTACTCCTCCACACGCTGTATAAAGTGCCAGTTTACCAACTGGAATGCCCATTCCATAACAGCCAAGGTCTCCAAGACCAAGAATACGTTCTCCATCCGTCACCACAATAGCCTCGATGAAGAAATAAAAACAGTATAAAAATCACTTCATTTTGTCTGTATGTTTGTATGTAATCCATTAGCTTCTTACCATCATTTCTTTAAATTTGCATGTAAAAATTCTAACAGGTACAAACAAAACAATAGCACAACAAAGGCCCAGAATTGTTTTATTTTATTTCATTTCATTTCTCTGTGGTTTTGTTACACTATTTTAGACTTGTTCCGCTCTAAATGGGACTTTCATGTGAAATTGTTAAGAATACACAAGAGAGATATTTAGTATTACATTACAAGGGAACTGGCATTGTTCCCTCTTACGTTTTTCTGTCAACAGCATGAAAAAAGAATAGGAAGTGAAAGAAAGTCATCCACAAAAAAAAACCAAACAACCAAACCTGGCCTCCAGGGTTTTGTCATGGCTCTTTTCAGCAGAACCAGAGCCAGACACTTCTGCTGGCCTTTGACAGGGCTGTCTACAGCCACCTGGTTCTTCCTTCAAAGATGTATCTCTTCTTACTTTGAGCAAATAACACACTCCATCATACTTATACATATGAGGAAGTATGCATTTTCATTAATAGACATAGTACAACTCAGTAAACCCCACAAAAATGTGCTAAAAGGGAAGATTTTTCATAGTAAAGGACAGAAGTGCTCAATATGGCAAGCAGTCGACAACACAATAGTTTCCTTGTCATACTCTGTGATGAGCCATTTCAGCTGGAAATTTAATGTTTTTTGTGAGTTCACCAGGTATCTTATGTGGAGAACTATTAACCCAAACACTAGAATGGGTTGCCAAGAGATCTTGTGGAGATACCAAAACCCACAGGCTGGGCACAGCCCTAAGTGAGCTGCCGTGGCTGACCTTCCTTCAGCAGTGGGGTGGATTGGATGATCTCCAGAGATTACTTCCTAATTTAACCACTCTGTGATTCTCTGAAATGCAGAAAAAGCTGCTTTTTTTTTTTCCTTTTAATGTGTAGTATTCAATGTAATTCACCAATTAATTGGTAAAGGATGCCTACAGCTAAACAAGAAAGGCTACCAAAGCCTCAAACTTTGGCTGTAACAGCGTAATTTCTGTATTTAAAAGTAGCTAAGAAATCACTGAATTCTAATTGATAAAAAAAACTTATAAAAATATCTTACTCATGTCGAGTACAAAACTGCATCAACTTTGTCATGCAACAAAACTGAACTTACCTTGACATTATTTTCTGGCCAGGATTTAAGCATTGTAGCAATGTGTCCCCGGTCATGGATAGAAATAAAAAGACCTCTGCAAATAAAATAACTTTTCATAAAAACAAGCAATTAAATACTTCAGTATAAATTCATTTAATAACAATTTAAGCTTATGCAAATGCATTTCCAACATACATAAATTCAGTTCAATAGTAAGTGCTCAGTTCCATAGGAGTAAATGAAATGCCTTCATTTAGTATAAGTCAGAGAACATCTAACTCAGTAAACCTTCACTGAACAGCGAGAACTTGTAAGAGTCACTTCTGAAAATTGCTGTTTGATTTTAAAGCTCACTGAGCACTTGGTCTGTTCCAATATCTTCATTAATTGTCCCAGACTATCAAACCATACAATGTGTTCATCATATGACAGTGACCACGAATGCCCTAGCAGTCCTAACACTTACAGACAAGAACATGCCAAAGTTTGAATCTACGAACAAAACCCAAAATAAGCCATACATTATCATTACATAAAATAATTCAGGATCATTCAGATATGTGTTTATAAAACTGTCTGCCTATTTAATTAGATTGTCCCTTTGACACCTACAAAAGCGGGAAATTATCTGCTCTATATAAAAATCTTTGATTTGAAAGCACGTAGTGCATCCTACAGCACTGAGAATACTGAATTTTTACTTTGAAGAGTCTTTGTAAATTGGCCTTTAATTCCATCAGTACAGAAAAGTATAAAAAGAGATTAAAGAGAAGTGTAACTCTCAATTCATTTTTTATTTATTATAGAAGTAAAATTGATATATTTATCTTATATTACTCTTCCACATGTTATTCTTCATTTATTTCAAGTGACATGGAGTTATACATCCAGAGCCACTCAGACTTAATTAAATTCCACTTCTTATCGAATTTTCTCCTGTGAGATTGTGGAAAAAAATTCTCCCACTGAATTCAATCTCTCAAAAAAGCATAACAAAAACATCAATGAGTAAGTTCACCCCAAAGATGCCTTGGTATAATTAAACTTTGTATTACTAAGTATAAGGAGTTGTCTTCTGGAATTATTCTAAAACATTTAATTCACCTATTATAAAAATTATGAAGTAAAAATTAGAGACCATTGAAAAATATTTTAAATCTAAATGCCTCCATATTCATAGAAGTAACTCAGGGAAACACTTGTGAGATATGACTGCAAGTATCCCAAGTCAAACAGAAAAATGTCCTGCAGTGTTAAAAAGTGTATTAGGCAAGACACCAACAGGAGCCCAAATATTATCGATACTTTCATATGTTAATATATTTCATACTACTAGATTTTTTTTTATATATTATATATAAAAATTCTCATGTGATCTATATTTTTTATATTGAATGCTGTATTTTTTCATATTTAAGTGCCATCTTTTTCTTTTTGATATCAAAAAGATACAACTGAAATTATTTATTATTTTAGACAAAAGGCACACATTGTAACTAACCAAAGCATTTCTTTATCTTAAAGCTGACAATTCAGAAACAGAAACTACAACCTCAAGTAGCTAGTTAAAGAAACACTGGCATGTTTTAAAAGAAAAATGCATAAAGGTAAAAATGCATAAAGGTAAAAATGCATAAAGGTAAAAATGCATAAAGGTAAAAATGCATAAAGGTAAAAAGCAATCAGCCATTTCTGATTAGATATTTAACTGCTTAATTTTCAATTTATGCACTTTCCCCTAGAACTGGGAATTCTTTAATCCCAGCATTCCCAGTTAATTCCCCATGCTCAGAAGAAATGCACCATGCTGGATGATTACATCTATCAGTTGTTTCTTAATAAGTAACGCCTGTCACCAGATTAATCCTCCACCCCAGTGAAAGTGACAGTCCTCAGGGGCAGGAGGATTAATATTTACAGCACTTTTCACAAGCTGTGGTATCTACAGCATACAAGCTTTTCTATTTGCAAGGCAGCTACCTGAAAAAGGATGGCTCTGACAGTGAAAAGCCATAAAGCAAAGGAAAATAAATGCAGATGCTTCCTTTCTGATGTGTTGTGGAGTGAGTCATTTTATAAAATACTGTGTGAACTGTTAAATCATAAAATACAACTTATCAGTCAGTCATGAGAGATGAGTGTGAGAAAGGAAATGAAGAGCGCAGGCATCACCCCTCTCCTTCTCCTCACCCTCCAATTTACACCGACCTAATAGAGTCATGTTAAATGAAGCAAGATTTTGGATTGATTTCCTAAAGAGCCAGAGCTGAGGCCGGGGTGGTTAAATGACCTCTTCCTTGCAAGCTACAGAGAGGTCTCCATGGAATAAATTCCCCAGCAGAGGAAAATAAAGGCAGGGTGGCTTCTCTAGAAGGACTTTGTTAGAACATTTGTAAGGACCTTTGAATAACTATTGAGAGCATATTTCAGAAATCTGTCCAAGAAGGGTCACACTGAAACAACAATGGAAAATAGGGGCTGAAGTGTAAATAGAGTCATGTTGAAAGCATTTCACTCTCCTCCTTCTTCCCTTCCCTCCATTCTTTCTGTAGATTAGTAAAAAGTTTCTGGACACATTGGCCTGGCCGAGAAGATATCCCTAGATTTAAAGGCATAGATTAAAAAAGTCCAGAGTCTTCCATTCTTTTATCTGTATCTGGGATTTTTTTTCATCCTTCATTTCTATAGTTAAAACACTTTTCTCCTTAAATGCATCCTCTGCAAGAAGCTACACCAGGTTGTCAGAGGAACCCCAGCTTGCAACATTGTCAGACACAAGAATATTCAACCTACATTACAGGGACTGAACTTGCTGGCAATTCTACATGTAGGCAACCACCAAAAGGTGCCGCTAAGTATTTTCTTCTTTTCCATGTGTTCTTGCTATGTCCAGGAAAAGCACCAACTGCATAAGGTTACTACAAGTGGGATAAGGTGACATGAGCTGACATTATAGTTATTTTTTGGCTGCGATAGCACAGAATAAAGAAAAGGGAAATTTACACAATTGAAATTGGAGTAAATTAGGTATGTATTTTAGTCCAGAGATGAGACAGAATTATCCAGTTGAGCATAATGTTAATAATAAGTGCTGTCACGTCAGTGATGCGCACCCCACTCTGCCAGACGCAGAACAAAAGACAGTCTGACACAGAACTTCAGGATGGGGCTGCTACAGCAGACAGACAACTAACACACTCCAGCACATGAAGAAAGAAGCAAGATACAGAAAAAAAAAAATTCTTAAAGGTAAACTTTTGTAAAAATAAAGATGAGGAAGAATATGCTGCTTGTTTTCCAGCATGCACATACATCTCTACCAAGAAAAGTATCTCACAGGAAAGTAGGCTTAAATTCTCCTGTACATGCTTTCAGAGCAGGCCAGGTTGGCAAGCTCACCATAAAAGCAAGTATAGCTTTTACAACACAGTATGGTCCTTTATATTTATACTGACATCTTGGTTACATGTATTACCTTTTCCTGAAAGGCAACAAATGGAGACCTGCTGAGGCTTAAAAGACCAACCTAAAACTGTGACTTAAAACTGACTTGAAGTTTGCAGCAGATTAGTCTTCAAATTGTGTTCATTTTGAACACGGCACAGTGCAGAGCTATGTGGAACTTGTCTGAACATATATGTAGAAGGGCTCATCTTCAGTCACTTTGGCCCCAGTTATCCCTCAGTTCAGCACTGGTTTATACCAGTTTAGCCAAAGGTATCACTTCTACTTACGCTCATATCAGATAGCCCGACAGTATATGAAACTACAGTGGAGGAATAGTTGTGCAAAGAAGTAACTATGCCTCTTTTCTTGTCACACTACCAGTAAGACTAGAAACCCATGCTAGGACATCGGGATCCACTCAACAAAGGGTGGATCTATTTTGGGTCACTGAGCTCACTACATTGAAGCAGATTTTACCAGTTATGTGGAGGTCATTCTACATCACATAATTAGGCTCTGTTTTGTTAGAACTCTGATCTATGAGAACAAAGTAAACAGAATTAAATGGTTGTTTGTTTATTATGCTTCAAGAAAGCAATGTTCCACCAGCAATGTATTTGTCTATTTTCTGTTAAAGAACAGTTTAGAAGAATGTATCATAGTAACAGAATAATCCTCTTTCCTCTTCTTATAATAACAGAAGGCAATCTAACATGTTTCAGAAAATGCCAAACATTTTTTAATGAAAAAAAGTTCAAACATTTCTCATAACCCTACATGTTCAAAACTGTCATTTGAATTATGAACTGTACATAGAATTATTGCAGAGGTGACTTCACTTCCCCAGGCAGGCTAAATCAACAAGCTTAATAATAATAGTTAATAATAATAATAATAATTAAAAAAAGTAATCTCAGGGACCAGCCTCAGTTCATTTCTGAGCCTAGACCCTCCCAAACTCCTGTGCTTTGCAAGAAAGAGGTAAACTACTTCCCTAATCTCTGCTGAAATTCCCCTGTTTTTGTTATGATTATTAAAAGTGGTACAGTACAAACATTGTACTAGAAACTAAGTAACTATATCCTCCACAAGGAACATTCTTCTCATTTTTCATCAAAAAATATTATTTCCTATTGTAACTGTTCAATATGGTCTCCCATCATCATATAAAATATATTCAAACTCCTAATTACATCTTACCTTACCAGGTTTCTTTGTGTAACAACATTCATTCAAGACCTCTGAAGCCTGATAAATAGAAGTGATGGGCTGATTTAAGAAACACAGCTATTCACTGATTAATTTTTTTACCTTTCCCTCTGTGCGGGAGTGGACTTCATTACTTTATGCACAGGTTTTTCTTTCAATAAATAAAATAGTTGGTGTTGACATTGTAGCTGCTACAGACCTTCATCCTAAACTCTTCAGTGTTAAAAAAAACAGAGCTTTACATTGTCCAGACATTGCATACTCAAACTGTATTTAAACAGAAAAGGTTGCAAGAAGGAAAACAAAGGTTATATAAAAAAAAAACAACATCAAATGTAGGACAGGATCTTAGATTAGTTAAATGCTTCTGGACACACTGGCCTGACTGAGAAGATATCCCTAGATTTAAGGGCATAGAATAAGAGATAAGAATCTTTTATATGGATCTGTTTTCCTTCACCCTTCACAGGAAGAGAGAACAGTATGCACTGTTAACACTTCTGAAAGACTGGAGCTGTATATAAAAGTACTAACAGAATATGAAAGAGAGTGGAGAATAAGATATTAACCCAGAAAGGACATAGAAGTTTACAAATAGTATGTGTTATTTCACTCTTGTCATATGGTTTCCTAAATGACTGATTATGATTTTTTTTAGAAGAAAGTGACTTCAAGTATTTTGAAAGACAGATGCTAACATCTGCCAACTCCAGTTAGCTATAATTAGAGGAATAATGGAAGCCTTTATCAATTTTTATAGTGACTCAAAAGCTCAATTAGGCACAAGAGTGTAGGGAAATAATTAAAATAGAGAAAAATACTGTGTTTGTAATCACTGTAAACGGGAAATGCTAGTGTCAAGGGGTCTGAACAGTCAATCTTCAGGTACAGGAGCAAATCAGCATTTCATCTTATTTCAAGACTCCCTTCTGACAACGCTGTTTCATGTCACTCTTTATCCAGTGTCAGCAGCCTGTGTAGCACTCTTTCCTGTGTCCAAGTCCAACAAAACTGCTTATCAATCCCTGTTAGCAAGTGCAGTGCTTTAACAATTACTCTGGTTAAAAATATCATCTACACAGCAGAGACAAGTAAGTTTAGGACACTTACAGAATGGTAAGGTTTACAGTGAAAATGAGCCTTAAGAGCAGAAAAGTGATTAAACTAACCTGAAAGATAGCAGCTGTAAGCCTGGCATTTAAAATACAACCTCGGGGGAATGAGGTTTCAGAAAAGAAAGGATAGGGCTGGAGGATCCTATAGAAGCACATAACTAGTGATACAATGATTCAGATGCTGTGGGATCTTTTAATATACATAGTAAAACATTGTTTAAAAATAAGTAATGATGGTAATTAAAAAAAAAGGACACAACTGGGGTAGGTAACAACTAAAATTATAAATATAAACTATAATTTTTCTGGTGCAAGCCTCAGCAAGCTGCAGTGCTCCGGATGCTGCACATCCAAGAACATTATATGCTCAGGCCTACCCAAGAGCTTCAACTAGAGTCCATAGCTCTGCCTTTTCACTTTGATGATAGACATTGTGTGCTTCAAATAACCTTATCCAGGTAGGACTGTAGTCAGAAGAGCTGATTCAAACAATCCCCATGGTTTTCAGGAACTGGGACATTCCCTCTTCCACCCCATGTGGGATTACAGAAGTGGGGAACCAGGTACTGTTTTCAATACCTTGCAACAGAGTGAGCTGTAACACTCCCCATCCTTCTCTGGGCAGGGACAAATCAGACAGACATTGCCCCATCTGCCCATCAGCATCTGAAGCAGGCTTCAGAGCTTGCATACAGCATATATTTCAGAAATTGTAACACAACAGAGTAGGCGAGAGTAAAAAAAGGTTGCCCACAGTAGTACAGACAAAAGGCAAAGGAAAAAGAAAAAACCTGCAGATGGGTGCTGTCCTATTGCTTTTCTCCTACAAGTCTGGGTTCTCCCAGTCCTGAGAAAGCCTGATTATTGCTACCAAATCCTGTAATCTCTACCCTGCTACTCTGAGTGTATGAAGACTTTTGCAAAAGGAACCTTTTTGTTTGAAACATTCTGCTTTTGCTTTGTCAGAATGTCAATCGGGTAAACTCAGGCTGGACAAAGTAGTCAGACCATCATAGAATAAAAATCATCCCAGTGAAGTAATTCCTCAACTACTCTCACTCAACACAAAAGCGGTTACATTGTTAAAATCATCCGAACGAAAACACTACAAGCCTTACACAGCAACATTTAAAAATCAATTTTACACGCAATTATAGCTTTGTTGAAAAGTCTCAGTTTTGGAAAACATAGTGTGTGTTTGTAAACTAAATTATTTCAGATAAAAATTAAGAATACTTCACAGCAAAAGCAAAAGCAACACTTCAAAGAGTCCGTCTTAACTGATGTGAAAAATCTGCTATGTAAAATGCTCATTACTGTATATCTAGATATCTGGGTTTTGATTAGTGCCTCACCTCCTTTATTTCAAAAGCAAACAGCACAGCATTTTGTGATCTCAGTATTCAGACTGTAATGATGCACCCTTTTCATACAGCAACAGAGTAGATCACATCATATCTCCTTTATATTCACTTCTTAAAACACAAATCTGTTGATTTAGCTATATTTCTAAAGTATCACTCATCTAGACACTCAGCTTTGATGTATTGTTGCTTAACCACATAACAGCAATTCAATGGGCTGTGTTTGTTTGAAAAGGAAAAGGCAGACTTTGAGAAATACTGTGTTTTAAGAGCCAGAGCAGTTTTGCTCCAGAAGCTACTGGAAGCTTAAATTCTTCTGTCAGTTGCTCAATAAATAACTTAATTACTTACACTCTAGCACACACAAATAGAAGTATTTGAAGACTGTGAATGAGAGAATGGTTTACTAGAGCCAGACCCATTCATTTTTATGACAAAAAATAACCCAATGTTCTGCTTCAATAGCTATCGTGTTTGTATTATTTTCTGCTAATACTAACTGCATAAAGAAGCACTAACAAACAACTTCAGCCATGTATCTACTTGGAATCTTGCAATGTTAATGGTGGTTTTTTTAAAAAGCCTTTTAAAATGTTATTTAAACTGTGAAGGGAGATCACTATCCTTATATTTACTTCAACAACTTGTGCTGCTCTGGCTCATTAGAACATGGAAAATTTCCAGTATTTTGACAATAGTGTCCTTTAAGCCAGTTTTCATTGACCTTTAAATCACCATCATTTGCTCTCAATAACTATTAACAAGGACAAAAGTGAAGACTTATTAAAAACACTTCCTCTTACAGCATATCCTACTGAACTTCCACTTTAATGAAGAAGTCACTTCTTCCATTTGTAGAGCTGGCCTTATCTGCTGAAAAGGAACCAAGGCAACCGCTCAATTTATGTCAGAGTGACAGAGCAGTTCCTAACGCAGAGAGCTGCAGTGCTAAGAGGTGACAAGTCAGAAGGCAGCCAGGCTGATGTGAAAGCACCCTGGTTAAACTTGTCATACAAGATTGCCTGTGAGCATCTGGGCACAGAGCAGATCTGTTTCACCCAGGCTGGAGCTGTCTGTGTACAGCATTTGGCGACATCTCCAAGACCTGCATCCCAAGGGCACAGAGATCACAGACATTGCTGAAATTATCTGGGACCACTGGAGATCATGCAGCCCAAGCCTCCTTCCTGATCAAGGCAGCTAGAGCAATTATTTGCCTTACCTTCTCCTGAGGTAAAAAACTGGCACAGGCCATGAGCCAATATAATGGTTCTTCTCTGAAATTCACTCATGGAAAAAGTGAGTATTAAAATTTTAGCAGGAAACCCCAGGAAATGTATATTTATGTTATCTATATTAAGTGTACTCAATTATAGGGAATTGAATATATTTAAGAACAAACTAGTGACTCTCTGACTCAATTAAAAATTACTAGAAGCTTTTATTATACAATTTGAGAAAAAAAAAAAAAAGTAGGTGGAATCCCAAGATAACATTTTAAGCATTAAATGTCTGGAATGTATCTAGCCCACTGTCATAAAAATTAACCTCATCCATTAGAGGCAAATGGTGTTATACTTTCATTCCTTTTTATATAAACTCAGTCATGACCCCACATAAAGTTTTTCATTTCATAAAGTCAGTATTGACGTTTTGTGGAAAAATGCAGCATGCAGTGATGTTGGCTAACACAAACAGCTAATATTATTGCTAGCCTTTACTAAATACCTGCATGAAACAAAGTTGTACAGGATACAGAACAGATGCAGTGAGGAGTCTTGGAATCAGGCTTATGAGGTGATGGAGGTATTCAAACAGCATCATTTAGCAGTCAAAGTGGAAGTGTTTCTGAAAGGTTATTTGTGAGCTTGCTGCCTGTTAAAGGGACCCGAAGTCACAAGTCCAATGACAAAAAGAGGTACAGGCTTTTCTGAGGACATTGCCATTGAAAGTCTATAGGCCATACTTTTAAGTCGTCTTTCAAATATGACATCTGGTTCATTGTAAATCCTGAATGCAACGTACCAACCACTCCTCAAATGGCTGAGGTATGACCATCCCCAAGGAGAATCTCACTGGAGTGTTTTTACATTCTATGTGAAGTGGCAAACTGAAAACAGAAATAGGTATATTGCTTTCAAGAAAAAGAAATAGGGCAGAATTGAAGTCTTTTTAGATACGCTATTTACTTGAGAATCACAAATCTTCTAGTTAATCACAAATATTCTAGTTAATTGTGGGAAAAAGACCCAACCAATCAACCATATAACCCAAACATCAATTAATTGAAGAGAAAGCAAACTGTGTTCCATGTTTTCATTTTCAGAAGCAAGCATCTACATGTCATGTCTAAGGAGCTCATTTTGCATGGCTAAGGAAAATTCTCAAAGACACACCTAAAATAGTCAGCATGAACAACCCGCCACTTACAGCATGGTAAACCTGTACATTCATATGTGCTTATGACAAATCTGAAGCAGAACTCCAGGAGAAGTCAAAACAAAAATATACCCTCTAATATAATAAAGCTGCCATAAGATGGTAAGCTTGAGTAAATGGAAATGTGCTGCTGTGTCTCTGTAAGCTACATTAGAACTTCATCTCAGCAACAGCAAGCTTTTAGATGATTTAGCATCTCTTTAGATGAAACACTCCACCAAAAAGCCCAAAAGAGTAGTTAATTTCCTTATTCTGAAGTACACTTGAAATAAAAGTTGTGAGGTGTCCTAATTTCCCTTCTTCCTTAAGACTAAACAGAAATTCAAGTTAAATGTAGCTGCTTTGGGAATAGAGAGGCAAAAATGAACACTGGCTTTTGGCCATCTTTGTGCCAAAGGCATAGGCTCTCATTCAGCACAAACTGAAGCTTGCTTTCCTTTTTTTATATACTCAGTAAATGGTTCCCTGGAGTCCATCCCTTATTCCTGCCAATTGACTTATGCCTTCTCTATCAATGTCTGCCTCCAGCTAGAATTTCTTGGTTTTCTTATAAGAATTATTTGCTTTGTTTAGTTTATATACATTCTTACTATTTAATCTATTTCATCTATGCTCCCAGAAGTCTCTTGTATGTTTACAGCTGTTTTGTAAAAAAAACCTGGTTTTCCTCCATTTGGTTTAATCACTTAATACTCATTAGCAGAAGAAGGTCCTTATACAAAACAGAACTGACTTGCAATGCCACCACTTAACTCAGAGAGCAGCAGTCAGGATGACAAACACCTCACTAAACTGTCTCCACCCAACTGCAAATTACACTACATTAACTCTGTTAGGTAGATTTATTATGACCTGGTCTTTTCATGGGTTTTTTAAGTTTAATTACAATTCACAATTGTAATTACAATTAAGTTTATTACAATTCACACTTCTGACACTTTTTACTGACATAAGAAAGCAGTTGTATAAAGCTATAAAACTTTCCTTAAAAGGATGAAAATGCCATGCAAAAAAATAAAAGGGCTCATTTCTAACCCAAAACTTTTGTCTCTTGCTTTTTTCAGAAGCCTCATATCAGCAAGCAGCATATGGGTGTCTCAAAAGCAGTGTGTAAAAATCTCCCGGACTAAAAGCACCCAACCATAAATACAGAGAAACACAAGACATATCAAAATACACAATCATTGCATTGTTATGTTCTTAGAGGTTGAAAGTACAAACGCCTTTTCTTCACTTTCAGTTTTCCATTTTAAGATGTGACTATTTACCCTATCTATTTAGAAAGCTTCTAGACAGAGATAGAAAACTATGATGTTAAAATATCCAAGTTACTGCAAAGTTAGAGTAATATCACTAAGGTTTTTCCTTCCCCTTTTGGACTTCACCAAATACAGTTACAGAAACAACTGACTTAGTTTTGGGTTTTTTTTTTTTAAATTCCTGTATCTTGTATTGGAAATGTAACAATGAGACAATGTTGGACTGTTGAGTAACAAAAGTATTTTGAACAGAAAAGCTGCTGAATGTGTGAGCAGGGGATTTGGATGGTGCCAAAGGACGTGCAACAAATGTACAGAAAATGAGAGCTGGAGAAAATCCACTGTAAGCACAACCCTAAAGGAAAACATCCTCTGGGCATAGGCTGTGATACACACAGAATGAGCTAATAAAGCATTGCAATGTTTCTAAGTCACTCGTGTGTCATCTGAAATACTACTGGAACATCGTTTTGCAACATCAGGAAGTAGCAATGGGAATTACTGGGAACTTGAAAAAGTTCTGTACATAGAAGGAAAGAGTAGGTTTCCTCTAAGAAGATCTTAAGCTTTTGTTTTTTAAAAACTGTTATCAGTCACCTGTAACAGCATTTTGCTACGTGCTCATGTTGCCAACACATACATCCCTACTGCTAGTGAAACCTATTCCTAAATACATGCAGTAATACCATTCCTTTTTTATCCCACTGATATCTGGAAGTAAGCTATTTCCCTTCCTTAAGCACATCCCTAGGAAGAAGAAAAGACATACTTTTTCCTTAGTACTTCCCAAGCAATGAATTGCAAGTTTAATTAGCAGACAGAAGGGCGAGAGGATAGCCTGTGAGTGCACACACTTTTCATCTCCCTAACAGCTACAGAAAAGTAGCGGCTCATCATCCTTTAACTGCTCCTCCATAGGGAAATGCACCCTACTGAGAAATCCCTCCTGAAGTGCTTGCCCCGGGAAGTGTTACTTAAAAGGGTTTTAGAACAGGCACTTTTCTAAAAACTGAACGCTTGCCATCCAAAACACAAGTAATTCTGTAACTCCTCAGCAACAGCAAGTTCAACCTAGATGTTAAATAGCCATTAATGCTGGTGACTGGTATAAAAACACTGAGCAAAGAAATCATGCTTAAAACATGAACCATCAGCTGATGTGAGCTGTGCAGTGAACGCTTACTGACAGAAAGTGATTTCGACTACCTCATACCATCCATGCAATTGTTGTCCCCCTCTTCGAGAGTCCCTAGGATGTCTCAGCACACCACAAGATAATATATATGTCTTCTAAAAGGACCTCTTATTATCAGTCTAAAAGCACATCTGACACTGAAGGTGAGCACAACAGTCTCCGCTCCTAACCTCTTTTCATCAAAAAACCATTTATTCTCCACAGACAAAGTAGTTTCTAACTTCACAGTTTCTGGCTGTATTTGGCTGCACAGAAAGATTTACCTCACCTCCTGAAGCAAATCATTTGTATTGCTCTAGAGAGAAGCCTAGGAGTAAACTAATATATATGTCATAGGCAGTGATGTGATGGCCAGAGCCCTGGAGCAAAATGTGAGGCAACTGAGACTGAGAGCAGAAACGTATTTATTACTAGTAAATAGGCTTGAAAAGATTAAAATGGATCTGGTTTTTCCCTGAAAGGCACTCCGAATGACGAGTTTGAGACACTTCAGTGCAAAGCTGACATCAGTACTTTGAAGATCACTAACTGCAAAAAAGTTCATGTCTCCAAGATAGGGGATTCAGATCTTAAACTGAAAATTATCACCTGCTTTATCTGGAGCTACCAGCATCAGTGCTGTGTCTCACTTTACTTTGAGCACTGTCTTAAGAGAATCTGACATTACTAGGAACATCCACAAAGGAATTCACGCTCTTGGGATAAGAGAGAATGAAAACTCAAGTTCCTGTTCCAAAGGCCGATCAGAAACATAAAAATCTTGGCCCATCCTGTTTGCTTATGTAGCACAAGCTGTCACTTGTCTGTGTTGTAGTAAATGAGTGCTAGGAAGGTGCAGAATTCCAGTCCACTGGAATGGATGCAAAATGCAAACTATTGTCAATTACGGGCCACAACTTCTGGCCTGTCCGAAGCTCCCCGGTCCAGAAGGGATGCAACTACATCTATCATTTTTCATAAGAGGTAAAGACAAAGTAACATCCATTTGCAAACATTGTGTGGGATTTGATAGTCTGTCCTTGAAAAGGTGTTGAACTAAAGAAAGTTATGGCTCTCTTCTTGAAGCTAGTGACTCTTAAAAGGTTTTCTTTACGAGCCAAATGATGTTGACAGTTAGGGAGCTGAATAAATCTGGCATGCTGACAGAGGCTGCTTCATGAAAGGAAAATTTTGGTAGATAAATATTGCTTGAATAGAGTAGGACAGAGCCAATGAGTAGACCTCTCCTGTACTGTATTACCTGGTACTTTAGTGTTGCCCACAAGTCTTTGGCCAAGTTCAGGTGTGATAATTAAATAAAATTTCTGCCCTTAAAGTACACTTCATTAAGAAAGGTACTACTTCAGGAAATCTGGAAATTTGTAACCAGAGGGCATTATTGTGTGCTGGTGTAGAGTCAATATCTCTCTAAATTAGCAGGAAAAAAAGGAAGACGTTGAAGAGTAATGTGGTTATATATTGGTGCAAGTCCTAATTACTGATGTGAAGCTATAACTTGCCAAAAGAATATTGCTCTTTTTAAAGTGCAATGATATTGTTTATTTGTTGAAAAGGATCTAGTCTACCTTTTATGTGGTATTTTCACTAGAGAGAAAAAATATGTCAGAGAAAGACATTTAACTTGGGATCATGTACTTTCTGTCCAGTCTTCTGCACACAGATCCACAAGGTGACTGTTTTAACAAACTGAATGAGAAGGGCCTAAAAGGGCTGCACTAGTAACTGTCACACAAACTGTCCTTCTCATGTGGTGAAAAGCATCAGTAAGAAAGGTCTTTGTTTCAGAGGACTCTCTCAGTAGGATGCACAGTGAGGAAGTTAATTGTCATATGCCAAAACCCATAGAATTTAAGTGCCCATTGGCTCAGAGTGAAGATATTCTTGAAAAAAATACTCTTTTGTCCTCCAAATTTATGGAGGGCAGAGAATTTTCAGTTCAAACCTCATACAAGAGACAGTAGAAATGTGTAAATAATAACAACAATACAAAACAAAGGAGGACAGAGATCTCCTGGAAATATCCAAGACGGTGTGAAGGAAATGGACAAGGAAACAGAGAGACAGGTATGGCCAATACTTTAATTTTGGCACTCTTGCACAGAAACCACCAAGGATGTCTGCAGAAGAGCCCTGAGGCCTTTGTTAGCTGTCTTCCTCAGAAGACTGTGCTAAGAACGGAGAGAAAAAACCCAAACATTGACTGCTGCCAAACAATTTGAGAGTCCTGTTTTGAATAAGGATGGCCTCATTTCCTCCTGCTCACAGCCCAGATGTGCTCCCTCCAGAAATAACAGACCAATGCACCATCAAGAGGTACAAACTTAGGTCTGACAGCCAGAAATTCCTTGGTTGTGATGCATTTTAGGACAAAGCTTTTATGACTATGATAAAACGCCCCTAGGAATTACTTGCATAAGAAATCATGTATGCAGCTCATGAGAGTAGGAAGAGGCTAACAGCAGGTAAAACGCCAACTCAGACAAGACTAAATGAAAGAACAGTTCAAAGTGTGACTTCTGTAAATACCATTCCCTTCCACTGAAGCTGTAGGTAATACCTACATGCAATTACAATTGCATGCAAAGTACAACACCACATGGAGGACATTATATCTCATAATCCTAGGTCAGGACTATTCATTCTCAGCTTTGCACAAGATAATCAGTCATGATTTTTTTTATGGTGCAAGTTCAATAAAAAGAGAAAAATCCACGCTATAACTAAATGATGAATCCTACTGCCAAAATATAACCAAAAGCCATGAATTTAACACAGTTCAAGAGAGCAGGTGACTATATACATATAACCTAAAGAATATCCAAATGCTTTCAAAAATCAAAACACAATCTTTTTTCATTTATATGTTTCTTAGAATAAGAAATTGGCTTAACATTTACAGAGCACTCTAAGACTAGTATGAGGTCAACTGACATCTTCTGTGCTAGATTCTGACACCTTCCCCTGCAGCAGCATTACTGGCCACTGACAGACCAAGTTGAACACATGGTGGGCACAATCCAGTGCAGTGTGTTTCTAGAAGACATTCTAGGAGAAGAGAGGAATTTAACACTCATGCTGTCCATTCTCCTTGTCCAACTTTTCAGTGCAGGGCAAATGTTATGCTAAGAGAATCTATTAGCCTTACTTCTGAGCTGAGGAAGCAGCAGCATGCTAAGATAAGTTTTAGCTTGATTAAGGCAAGAGAACAGATTAGAATCTTTTTGAAGAGTAGAACTACTTGTCATGAGGTGTCATAGTGCTTGAATTCAATACAAAGTTTATAGAAAAAAACAAAACAAAACAAAACCCCAAGAAAAAAAGCTGAGTAGAAAGTGTCAACCATTGTTATCTTCACAAGAAGCAAAAGTGAAAATAACCAACCAATATATATTTCAAAAGTGCTTGGTGAGAGGCTACAACTGCCATCATCACCAGGCTTTTGAAGTTGCTAAGAGAAAGACTCTAAAATTTGAAGAACTGCTACAACTACGCTAATTCTCTGTCATAATGTTACAGAATAACCTGCCACCTGAGCCATGTTGTTAATACACATAATCCACACCAGTGCCCGTCAGAGAATGGAACTCTAAAAGGCTATTTTCAAAGAAGCATTTTGCCATACTCAAGTCTTTATTGCAACACATTTTGATTTCAGAAACTGCCCTAATGATCAAGCCTTTACAAGAGATCACTTAAAACACCTGACACTTTCTTTTTTTCACTTTCAAGTGAAAATTCCACATATTTTTCAGAGAAAAAAACTAGGAAAAATAACTTTAAAACTGTTGCTTTATATCTTTTACTGTAATTTTATGTTACACGATAATCAGTTTAACTAAATGAAGATACTAGGATAGTAATCCACAGCAATAATTAGATTAATAAAGTCTCTAAATCTTTTTTCTTCAATCAAGAAAATACCATGTATCTGAGGGTTAGACAGACAGTCACAGAGAAGGACCAGGAATTGAACTTTCTTTGCTTATGTGATCCAGGAGTACTTGACAAGTCTTTAAAGAGCAAAAGCATCCCATGGAATTAAGAAAAAGAAAAATCCAAACTCCACTGAAAGTCTCATAAAAACCACAAAAAATTAAAATTAAATGTACCACAGGATCAACCTTGTGCTGGCAAACAGACTGCAACTTCTGCTGCCAAGGTCTAACATTTTGTAAGTTCTGTGACAGAAAACAAATATTTTCCTATTCTTCAATTAATTTTATTATAAAAACAGTGATGCTATCTTGCTGCTGACAATCTCAATATGTAAACATTAGGCCAACAAAAAAAAAAAAAACAACTCATTTGCGGCACTTGCCTTCAGTACAGTGCATCTGAATCATTGTAAATGTAAATGCATACAATAGATGTAAATAAATGCATTCCCCTTGAGGAATTTGAAGAAAACAATCAATGTCAAATTTGTATGTGCTGAGTCAGACACACACTTCAACGAGGAGACAGTCTGCTGCAATAGCAGCACTTGCTAACTGAGTTTTTACCACAGTAAATTACCTTCTGAGAAGCTGCTACTAAAGACAATTAAAAATACTCCAGGTGCTCTCTAAAACTAGTAATAATATGTATTATATAAATATATATGTTAAAAATAGAGAGCTAAACCAAACACATTTTTTAAATACTTATTAAAAGTCAATTCAACATGTAATCTTGCTAGACTTGGGTGAATAAGAGACTTCTAGGTACGCTGTGTCTAGTCATTTGTGAGGAAGAAAAAGAAGAAAAAAAAGACAGCTGAAAGAATTGTTACAGAAGAAAACTTCTGTGAGAACAGTTTGCTGAACAAGATCTGCTTTCATATGCAAGAAAAAAACTACCAAACAAATGAACAATAACTTCAAAGCTACGACTGAGGTACTTTGCCTTTTAGGACACCGCATCTATATTTTCAATATGCAGCATCAGATTCAATATAGCAGCTTTAAAAATGGTTCCTAGTCAGCGTGACAGCATCTGACTGCATCGGGATGTTATTTCAGAGGAACTTTGCCATGCCTGTGCGGCTGCAATAGTTACCAGCACTTATTTTGTTCATATGCTGTTTGGAATAGCTTTTCCTTCTAGGAATGGAAATACATAAACAGTCACGTAACATTTCAACAAGATCCAAAATCTTCAGCATAGCAATACTTGGCAATTTTTGCTTGCCTCTCTGAATGCTGAGTTTACACAAGAACCTTAAACTCCTGGGTGTTCTCTATAAAATGTAAAAAGCTGATTTTGGATTCCTAGAGGAAATTTCCATTGAGCTTTCCCATATTTATTCTTTTGGGATGAATAAAGCAACTGAAAGAACTGTTACATATCAGAAATCCATTTATAGAAATAGATTGTTTCTTGGTAAGCTGGCAAAAGTTGTCATGTATGTAAACGCTTGATGCAAGTGAAGAAATTGTTACTTTAGGAATTTATTTTTAAAGACAGATCCAAATTCATTCTCTGACCTGCCCCCAGAGAAGCCTCTTTCTTCCCTCATACTCTCCAGTGGCTGTGAGGAAGACCACCTAAATTATCTTCCTATAACTATGTGCTGTAGGTAAGGTGTACAGTAAAGATCTGCTATCAGACCTGTACTGTTTATTCCTAGAACAACACTCACGTTCATGAAACTGGTAGATTTTAAGCTGAATATTCAAAGTAATGCAATTTACAAACAAATTTCAGTTACCCAGGCAAGCTTCAAAGCAATGAGTCAAATTACTTTGCAGCTTATTTTCTGGAAAAATATGTCTTAACCAGATGGTCAGCTGGTTAGACATGAATGTTTATTCTATAATGGTAAAATTCTACTCCAGGATTAAAAAAATCTTTTGTGAGCCACAGTGTCCTATAAATGTAAGCACATCATGTGTGCCCATACAGACTTCTAAAAACACCTAAGGGAGTCAGAGAAGATCATCTCATTTAATGATCCCATGATACACCTACATTTTTAATTCTAAATTAATTTTCATTATCCCTTGCCTGAAGACATAACTCATGAGTTTCAAACTCACTTCACAACATAAAGAAATCTAACTGAATATAAAAAAACAACTTACAGATTTAAACTAAATAATAAGACATTGCCTTGCATCTTCCAGTGTGATAAATTTGATCTGAAGTAATTGGGTAATTTTTAACTTATTTACCTATGAAAATAAGACTCTAATACAATCTTTGTTTAACTATGAAATATCAAATATTTTCTGAGCTGTGGGAAGAGACGGTAATTAAAATATTCTGAAAGAAAAACATTCACATCAGCAGACAGCATTTAGGTATGAGTCAGCATAAAACAGTGAACACAGTTCTTACAGATGACTTTTCTTTTTAAAGGTATGATAAGATCATACCATTTTCATGAATTGTAACAAGTGAAAAAAAGAATCAACTAATAAAAAACATAAAAATGTATAAACTGGATGAAATTTTACTCATTTCTCCTTCTGTATGTTAAATTAAATGAGTAATTTTTCCTCCCTGTGAGTTCAGCTCATGGAGAGTGCTGTTTATGAAGGATGCTGGTACATAGTGCTTAATACTAAATGAGCCACACTAGAACAACTTCATTTTGAACCAAATGAAGTTGACTGCTTTGCACAGTTGGTTTTGGAATAATTTAGAAAAGGTTTTCTTTAGAGAAAAAAAGAGACCTCTGTAACAGAGATCACAAAGCATATGCATTTCTTAAGTGGCAAAGAATCTGTCAAAGGGGAAAAGCTTTTACAGTCCTTTCTTCCAAGACCTCTAATGAGCACTGTCATCAGCTGGATGGATGGTCTGGGAACATGACAGCAGGTAGTGAGACAGCATGAACATTACAACTGGGAATTTTACAGTGTAGAGTAAAATCTGGTTTGGCAGATGATATTTTCTTAAAAACAAAAATATTTAAGATAATATAATTATTTTTATATATTTATTATTATTTAATTAGGAAGAAGACTGTACATGTTTTTCAGCCATCTTTACTTAAAAGAGCCATTAATACACTTGGTTGGAAGTAGTGAGGCAATTCAGCAGGACTAGAAATAAAAGAGACTTTTATAAATGTCTTGCACATCTTCACAGCCAGTCAGTCATGTATATCAAAGTACACATGCAGTTGAGGAAGCAGTAGGCAGATTAATATAGCCAAAGCTGACTTCAGTAGCTCAGGAATACATCAATTGAATAGCAAAAGACATATCAGTAAAAACATGATTTCATACTGTTTAGAACATCATTCATTCATTAGCAGCTCAACTGCAATGAGAAACACAGTGTGAAATACCAAATTATGGAATGTCCTATAAAGCTATATATTTTTTAAGTTAAATGATAAGGGAAGGGAATTATCTGAGTAGTATAATCTGCCTTGAATTTACTTTTTTTCACTGAGGAAATGAACTCTTTTTTTTTTTTTTTTTTAAGGAAAACTCAGACTTCATTCCAACACTGGTAAAACAAATCAGAATTTTAAGAACATACAAATATCAGGGTGCTCAAAGAGCACTTGGATCACCACTGGCACTATTCAGAATAGCTAAACATATCATTAGAATGGAAGCTCACTATCCATGTGCCAGAATAACAAGCTTTTTAAAGTAGAATAGAAGAATATCCACAGGCAACACAGAAAGTTAGTATAATGTTATTTATATGCTGTAGTAGTTTTACACTGCAGCCATTTGCTGAGTTGAGAAAGTTCAGCTTGCTATTCCAAATCCTGCACAATGTACACATTACTGCTATTATGCCTTGCTTTTGAAAGCTTTCTGTATCATATTTGAAACTAAAAGGGAAATAAAATGTAAGCTTGTGGTGACAGACATTAACAATTCAAAGCAATCCAGTTACTCAATTACAGTTACTCAATTCTCATCACAGGAGAGGCTAAAGAGTGGCTTCATTGCATAGGGGAGGACTCAGAGGTCCTTGTTTCTCAGTGTATCTGTGCTAACTGCTTGTCTATATTATAATTTGTTTCAAGTTAACTATACAGATCCTTAATTAGTGATAGAGTGACATGAACTAGGACTTTAGTCAATATCTAGAGGAGAAAGATGAAGGGCATCTTTTTAAGTCCTCTGTGGATAAAAATTCCACCAAATTAAAAACATAAATAAAATAAAAACTTAAAATAAAATGGCAAAAAGTGAAGTGTTTCTTTTCCCTATCCCTATCTCCCAAATCAGTTTTGCCTCCATATCTTAAGTGTCCTTAGAATCAAACTGAGAAATGGAGCTTGGCAGTCTGAGAATCTCTAACAGGGGCTGGTGGGCCGTTCTAATTGCTGTTGCAAGCTATGCCTCACCAGTTGCAGACACTTTGCAGAACTGTTGTCTAATTTAACAGGGGGTTTTTTTGGTCTCCAATGAGGCTTCACAGGTCTGCAGAGAAAGTAAAAAGTACATGCTTTGGCAGAGGTGCTCCTTATGCAGTATCTTATACGACAATGGATATCAAAACAAAAGGCAATGAGACTTAGCAAAGGCAAAGACTTAATTTCCAGACACATTTAGCACTTCCTGGAAAGCCAATAAAATCACTATGGTGGTAAATACAGAGGGGAAAAAAGGAGATGACTTCTCCTGCTAGGGGAGGCATCTAAAAGCCACAGACTGTTAAACAGGTTTAAGTAAGCATTCTTGAGGTCTTGCTGAATTTTTTAAGTGTATAGAAGTGGGAAATTCTTGGTTTTTGCAGTTGGCCAGATGGTCCCGACTCATTCTGTCAGTCACAAGGCCAAAATAATTTTTACATTAACAACGACAAAACCTTGAATCTGTAAGTCTTCTCCCTCAAATACATCCTGCTGAAGGGTTTGTGAGCAGCCATTTGTTCCCTTTAATCTTGCAAGCTTCTAATTTTCAATTGGTGCCTTGACTGTAAAAAACTTGTTTCTGTTAACAGAGCTATGCACATACAGTTCATTTATCCCTTCCATTGCCAGCAAATTGTATAAAAGGCTTGTTCCAGTTTGCACGTGAAGGCACTGTGTATACACAAAGTTCTCAAACAGCAACCACCATAAATCTCAAACTCTATGGGCTGCTGTTTGAGGGGCAGAGCGAAACAGAAGAATCTATCCTTCTTTCATACCACTTCCTCATCACTCTATAAATACAGATACTGTATACAGAATAAAGGCACTCCAGTAACCAACCTATGAAACAACAAATTAAATAGTGAGATGAGTGCTTTGGTAAGTATTGGTTATTTTTAATAGGTCTGTAGGTAAATATATAATGCATCTCTAGTTTGTATACATATTATTTTTAAGTATGTATGTATAAAATACCAATAATATAATATTTATATAGCTAAAACTTTATGCTCTTCAGGTTGCTCTAGACAAATCCAAGACTAAAGATCCATTCTTCTCTGACCTTGTAACATGCAGCTAGATTCAAAAAAGTTAGCTAATGAGATTAAAAATGTACCCATGTTTTAATACAATTAAAACAATCATTTGCTCTCTTAATGCAAAACAAATTATTGTTTAATGTAGAACAAAAGTGTAGCTTGAATTACTTCAATTATTGCAGTTTTGGCTTACATTCAGCTATGTTAGAAAAATCTTGTAGAAATCTGGGAAGAGGAAAATAAGATACAATTACTTTTATTTGAAGTATAAACTTACATACCTTGGCCTCCGAAAGGCTAAACCATATTGTTGGCAAGCCAGTCCCACAGTGGGAGTATAAACAATAGGCATGAATCTTTCAATGTCAGAAGCCAGCACTTTATAGAAAAGCTTTTCATTTCGATCCTGAAGACTCATTAGTAGAATATATCTGTGGAGAATTACATATGATTAGACAGACATCAAGTGAACATGTAAAATAAATTCAGAAATACAAAGGTGTTTATATAATTAATTAAAGCTATGTTTGCTCTATAATAGACTCTTTCTTGTTGAGAGTATTCAAATCCCTCCTTTTCTTAAGGGCACAAATGGTTTAGACACAAAGGATAACAAACTGGTTAAGGCAGAGAGAAGCTGAAACCATCACAAAACTGACAAACTCTACACACTCAGGAAGCTAATCCCTCTCATGTATAAAATACTATGCTGCAATTGAGTATTTGGTCTGTCAGAACCTAATCTGTATATATCAGTTGTTCCACTTCAAATGAGACCATCACTAAATAAAACTTAAACAGGCTTACCAAAAAAAAAAGTAAGTAAAACTGTTACCTTTTTGTGCTCTTGCCTCAATAGAAATTTCTGTTAAATCCAGACTACTACTTCAAATAAATATTTCACCTGAATACAGTAGGACAAACCAGAGCATACACATATGGTCTTTTGTCCCTGAAGCCTATCTTTGTTATGAAATCTGCTAAGTTTTACCTCCTAATGGAAATCAATTTTTGATTGCAGTTGAAAAAGTTTTATATTTATTTAAAAAGAATACCAATGAGAAAAATAGTATCTGAGAAATGAGAGTGAAAAAAAAGTTCACACTTTTGACTACCATCACTCTAATATTGAAAAAAATAATACATTTCTGCTCCAAGATACCAACCAGGAAGCCAAATTTCAGTGCTGAGTATGACAGATGATATGAGTCTATGAGTGACTTCAAGTTATACTAGTTCATGCAGGTATGATTCTGGTGATTTTGTGAACACTCAATATTTAGGAATATTATGATTGTCAACATAACCTCTCTGTTCACTAGGTCTTGTAAGGTTAGGTATTAGTTGAAAAATTGTCTTCTATACCAATAGGCTTCTGTAAAAAATTTAATGGTTGTATACAATTTATGTAGGCTGTTTTAGTTTAATATGGATCACTAATTACTTTTACTCAAAAAGTTTAACATGCCCATCATTTTATTACACAAGTCTTGAGGAAATCTATACAACACATTCATTCCAAAAGCCTGGAGGCTTGTGTGCTTAAATATCATTTACATCAACTTTCTTTCAGCATACTCATACATCACATACACCAATAAAATCTATTTCATAGTTTAAGAAGACACAAATATAGTCAGGTAGTTATCTGACAAAGAACATTGTTGTAAATCTGCATTTGTTTTGTTCTGGATTAGACTGTATATCCCAGTATATCAGGGAAGCATTTATTTCACGATGTGCTATATAAACCTTTAATAAGAACTATACACAAGGCTAGTGCAGCCAGTTTGGCAACTGGCTACTGTAATGAGGTGACAGAAGTGAGGCAAAACCGTGTCCCTTTCTTTCTGTCGTTCAGGGTACTTTAGGCTCTGAACAGATAAAGATCTAAAACTGGAAGAGTTGAAGATGTACTCTACATACCATCACCATGAGGTATCCTAAATCACCTTCCATCATACACATTTGTTTTGAATGTTCTCCAAGGTTAAATTATACCCTGAACTTGTAATTCTCAGCTACAAATATACATATATATTAATCTTCTTTCAGATTACTACATTTCCCTATTAACCTCTCCTTTTCCCAGTATTTCACTATGATATAGCATGTCTTTTAATGTTCTTTAATTCTCTGAGAATTTTCTTTATTAAAACATTTCTCCTGAGGATGATACCCCAACATTTACCTTGAAATACAAGCTCATTCACATATAGTTGTGAATATATTTTAGGACATTCATTTTACTTTCAGAGGATCTTGAAAATGGTATTAGAGAATATCATGTGTACTCTGGCCTGCTCTATACCGAAGAGTGCAAGTATCCATGGAAGTCACATCACTGTGTTTCAAAGGAGTTGCCAGTGTATGTTTTTTCCTTTTCTTGCCACTTTCATTTAAAATGAAATGTGGCTACATAAGATTTCAAAATACCTTTTCATCATCCTTTCTTTTTCAGATCATCATCCAGGTCAAGCCTGGATTTTAAATGGTGTAAAGAAAGGTTTTACAAAAGAACTTAAAAGCTTAGCGGAAGATTTCCTCAAGGTCTTCAAATAATTAAAAAATAAAACCAACATAAAATTCCTAAAATTTTTTTTTTTTTTTTTACTGTCCTACAGCATTAAATTGGGGGGTTATTGTCTTATTTGCATTTATCATGACACTTGTATATACAGGATATTTTAAAGAAAATTAAAAAATAATAACTGCATAATACTTATTGTATTTTCAAAGATTACATACTTGTCTGCATCCAAAGCAGCATAAGAAAAATTATTATAAAGGGAAAAAATATCTATACAGAAGTACAATTTTGATCATAAGTCTACTTTTCAGTGGCAGGTAGAGATTATCTATTCTTTCTCAGCAAAGTTATTAATTTATTTATTTTTAAAATTTTTACTTTATCAATGTTGTAAAAAATTCTCTATGGGGGAATCCAAAAATGCTTCATCCTCAATGGGGTGTTGGTTATAACGCATTAGACAACAAGTATGCATCTTTTAGCAACAGCCAAGTAATATACATAACTAAAAACATGAAGTGGTTTTCAGCATTGTGTTTTTAAAAAAGATATTCTTAAAATATAGTACTTTATGGAATATTTTACTGAAGCCCACATTTCATTGAAAACATAATGAAAAAAAAAACAAGCAATAAAACACTGAGAACAATCATTTCTATTATAAAAAGGGAGAAAAATATTATCTGTCCTCAGACAAGGAACGTTGAAAGAGTATTTCAGGGAAGATTTTCAGAGGACAAAAAAACAAGGCCTGGCAAGTAAGAGAGAAGAGGGGATTGCCAAGCATTCAAATTTCAATACATCACACTTCCCCCTTGCCTTTACTTCACCTAGTAACTTTTCATGCTAGTCTGCTATTATGAAGGGAATCAAATACAGTAGCAACAAAAGGATAGAAACCAAATATCCAAAGACCAAAAGAAAACTGATGTAATTACCAGAAAATGAGTGGTGATTGCTTAGGATAACAGGCCCTGCTACCACTGACATGCATTTTACCAGGCAAAATCAAATGGTAAAAAAACCCAACCAACCAACCAACCCCAAACCTTTTTTGCTAACCTTGAAAACCCAAGAGTAGATAAAGAAAAGTTGAAGGAATTACCATTATTTTTAAGCTGTGTAAGATATTTAGCTCCATTACTCATCATCATCAGTACCTGTACCAAAATGCTATTAAAGATGGAGAGCTTAAAAAAAAAAAAAATAAAAATTTCCCCAGAGCATTCTCAGGAAAAGTGATTTGATGGCACCTCTCATAGCATTCACATCTCCAGTATAACATTTTTCTACTGTGACCGAAAAAAGACAAACACAGACAGAAGATGTGGCTGTGTCAGGGGAAATGATTTCAGTGTCAATACAGGAGCAAGAAGACAGAGAATTAAAAACACAAAGGGGAGAAAAATAAATATTAAATCACTTGCAGAATCCATCACAGCTTTTCCAAATTAAGTCAGAGGAATAGAATTATTTCCTGTTATTGACTTCCTTTTTGCCAAGCATACCAGGCAATGTATTTGCTGCTGTTTCACATTCACTTTGTGCATGAACTCCTGGTATTTCAGAGCACAGGAATTCCATGCTGTAAGTCAGCAAAGGAGTTTCAGCCACACCAAAACATGTCATGCCATGGTACAGTCAACTTAGCTTTATGAATTTACATACACCCTCTTTTCAGTCAAAACCAGGGCAAGCTACAACCCCACCAGTGTAAGATGCTGTTATACACAGCAATAATGTTTTATCAGACAATATCCTTCTGTCTCAGGTACTTAACAGCTTTCACCTCTACAATATTCAAATGCTTGTACTTAATCTTTTGTATATGAACATAAAATGCACAGGTATACACCCACGAGATCAAATCCAAGCTCTAGGAGGAAAACAACAGCTTCCCTTTATCTCTTTTCAATCACTGCTCCTATGGGAGTGAAGACTATGCCAGATGCATAATGGAAGATTTATTTTTTTTTTCTAAAATTAGTATATTTACATTCAGTAGAAGGCAATAGCTGAAAGCTCTTACACAAGGTTGTCCTTGGCACCTGCCTGTATAGGGAACACTTGAGATTTTCTTTCAAGTTCCAGTTAAAATAGTCAATATCTTTTGGCATTCTCCATCAGTGAAGGCATTCAATGAGGAACTGTGGCAGGATCACAGTCACTCTTCCCTTTAAAATGTTTTGATACAAGTGTAAGAACAGGAGACCAGATTTCCTGTGTTGCCTTGCAGGACAGAGCTCGCACATGTTCTCAGAGCTGGATGTCTAGCATCATACACCAGTAAAATCATCAGACACTTGACTTATAGACACAGCTGCAAATCACATTTTGCATGCACAAGTTTTTGCACACTCAATTCTCACAAGCATTTTTATCTCTGCAAAGGAGCCCAAGATGTCATCAGTGACAGTTTTCAAAGGAAGCATTTTCTGCTGTAAATGTTACCAAGTCTTTCAATCAGTGGTCTTGAATATAAACCTATACATGTAACACACACATTATTTTATTTTGCTAAAAACTGGAGAAAATTCCACAGCAATATAATGCCCCACTAATATAAGAGGAATTTTTTTTTAAATCTAAGCATAGCATGACATGAAAAGTCAATTTAAGCCTACTGGGTGTTCACAGAGAAGAGAAGAAGAAACAAAGAAGCAATTTCACTTGGGTGGGGCTTGTGCATTTATATAATTCTAAATGCTTGAAGGGCCAACCTGATTTAATTTACATAAATTTGCATTGATCCAAGATTAACCCTGAAAGCTTATCTCTTAATTGCTACGGACCTGTGCTATGAAATCATAGACTAGCTGAGGTTGGAAGTGACCTCTGGAGATCACCTCATCCAACCTTCTGCTCAAAGAAGTCAACTAGAGCAGGCTGCCCAGGACCGTGTTCAGTCAGGTTTTGAGTATCTCCAAGGATGGAGATTCTGGCCCATCTTATCAAACATTATAATTAGAGCCACACTATTTATTCAAACTAAAAGAGGAAGCGGAAGATACAAATACCTGTACCAAAAACTATGGTTGAGAAAATATCACTGCCACATGCTACAGAGAAAGACTGGGAAATAAACATAGCTTTCAATTTTTTTCTTATGTTAAACATGAAATTGCTATATGAAGTATTTTGGCTGCTGATCATGTAAGTGAGAAAAAAAGCCTAACTTTTATTAGTTTCAAGTTATTTCTATGAACCAAAGACTTACCAGCTTTCTTAGCTAAATGTCACTAAAACCCCATTAACAACAATAAAATTGTACTGCAAAGCTGCACAGTAAAATATAACCTTCATACTAAAAAGAGGCACTATACTAAAAATTGGCTTTAGGGTATAAAATAGCAAGCTACAATCTAATGCTCAAAACACATGGATGTAATTTTGTAATGTTTGTGTTTCTGTTTTAAGAGTATCTGGTCACAGGAGCAGGAAACAAATTTCTTCCTCACCCAACTATTTCTTTGGGAAAAAGAAAATGCAAAAGAGCACTCATAGGTGGGAAATAATGATGCTGAGGGTTTGATTAATTAATTATACACAGACATTAAGATTAAGAGGGACAGATTGGGCAAAAAAAAATACCTGAAGCAAGTGGCTTCTGGAAAATCTTTTACTTACATTTATTTGTGCCTACATATTTATTTTTTCTTATAATTATGTATTATTTGTGTCTATTGTATGTGGATTAAATGTACTTTAAAAATATAAAGTTCCTTTCTTCATCGACCTCCAAGACAGATTTTTCTTTTCTTTCTTTCAACAAGATAAGGCAAGTTTTCTGCAAAACATTCCCACAATACTCAGAGACAGTTATTTTTGATGATTCCCACTGCAATCAAAACTTCGATATCCAGTGGTTTAGTGTGGTTCAAATGTCACAGCATTCAAACTTTTAATACTCTCATTTAAAACTGATAGATTATTTCTTTTTTCCTTTCCTGCTAAAAACCCACAAAGTAGTAAGATTTGGAAGTACTGCTACTCCCTTCTTGAATTTCATATAGACTAGACCTGTAACTTTCCATCTGTGATGTTTTGAGAAACACAAGTGGTTTTCCTCCTATCACTTAAAGTCGGAGCAAATTTTTTTGCTAGTTTGCATGGTTTGATAACTAGGATAAAGTTTCATAGCCAGACTTTACCTGTCTAGGTCAGATGTCAGTCTTTCAAAATTCTTAAGAATATTATAAACCTGGGCATCTTGACCAAGGAAGCAAGGTGGCAATAATCCATGGATATTCAACTGCTGCCTCTCCGCCAAGGTAAAAGCCATGCCCTGAAAAAAAAAAAGAATAAAAAATGTGTATAAATATATATGAGATCTATTCCTTTTAAGAAAATTGTACAGCAAAATACAGCACAGATAAAGTCAGTATCAGAGAAACTACCTAATTTAACAGAATTAACAGTTATGCAGTGATTTTGGAAAAAGTTTTTGAGTCATAAGAGAACAGGCCTGGACAGTACAGTAACTCCGTCCCAACACAGAATGAGTTAAGGTGGTCTGACACTGCAAGATTATTACCTGCAAAATTATTAATTACAGAGGAAGAAGAGAGCAGCAATATATTCTCACTCATTTCTCCAGCTATCTTCTAAACACAAAGCATGGATAATGTCCATTTGCAGTGTAAACATCATGCTTTTAATATCTGGAAATTTTTCAAAATCTTGGTTATCTGAGATATTCATGTGAATTTTTAACAGAACTCTGTGGTACAATAAAGTTACCACTATAATTTTATAGTCTAAGAGCCTGGTCCAGCACCTCATGAAGTCAGTAGAAACATGGTCATAGGGGGTTAAGTGCAAACTTATTTTGTTTTTCAAATTCACATTCAGTTACAGTAAGAAAAATCTGTACAGACTTACTGGATTTCCTTCTTGCATCCAGAAAAGACATTTAAAAGTATTTAGTATGTTACATGGACAGTCACAGAATGCTTAACACCAGCTTGTGGATTGGCAGAGACTGACAAATAGCTGCTTTTTAATGAGGTCTGTCTGTCTAAAACATCTTCAGAAATTACCCGACCTATTGTAAGAAAGAGGATACTTTTAAAGCAGAAACGTGACCCTGGGTTTAGCATACTCGTGTAAGACTGTTGAAGTTTTACTTGCTGTGGTATCTACAGGCAGGCAGGACTGACGGACAGGATCAGACCTTTGATAGATTTGGGGATGAAAAGGGTTTCTTCGGTGTATGACCTGTGAAAGCTATGCATTTGTTTCACACTAGAGCCACTGGTCGGTGGCTCCACAAACATGTTACAGGTCTTCTTTAGCACTGTGCCTGCACTGCTCTAACTCCGGAATCAGTACTGGCAGAGATGCAAGTGTCTATAATATTGCAATATGCTTATCGAGTACCTTAAACACATTCAAAAGTTAATGTACTAGAGTTTAGGTAACGTGTTACTCCACCAAGAAGATGTATGTTGGGATGGGGGGGAGGGGGGAACAAAAGGAAACGAATTAAACCCAAAAAAACTATAAACTACACCAAAAGAAGGAACATCATTGCAACTATTTCTCCTTAGTCCAACAATAAGAAAACTTCCTTAAAATACCAAAAACAAACAAACAAAACCACCACACACACACACAAGCAACACATACCAAACTCCAAAAGTTTTTGACCAAAAGCTCTCAAAAATAACACAGTTATTTTTTGTTTTGCAGTAAGTGTAAGCACTACCTGTGAAAGCACAGGTAGCCAGATGAATTCCTAGACTTCAACGACAAAAAAGCTATCTATGATGACATCCATCTGAGAACAAGTGGATTTTCTGTCCCTACTCTCGAATTACTTTCAGAAACGGTGGATGACACTGTTTCAACATCAGTGCTGTCCTAATTGATCTGACCACATCAAAGGCACATAAACAAGCCTCATCAGTGTGAGAGCCTGGCACAAAGACAAGCTGAATAATTTAAAATAAATGCTGAGAATACAGTGCTTGATACAGTCCAGTAATGAGCTTAATCTAGGAAAGTATACACGAGATTAGATACAGGTTAAACCGAGGCTTATCAAAAGTGATTAACAA
The DNA here is from genome assembly GCA_027560015.1 of Chloroceryle amazona. NCBI lineage: Eukaryota > Metazoa > Chordata > Aves > Coraciiformes > Cerylidae > Chloroceryle > Chloroceryle amazona. Next base: position 53,671 of record JANHFX010000758.1, on the reverse strand, counting down.
ATAGTAACCATACAGAAAAAGGTTTCTCTCCTTTCCAAGTGAGACACAAGGTCCCAAGGACTACACCAAACTTTGTCATCCGACTTTAAAAGTACAACCTTTTTTATATCTGCTTCCTACCCTGTACCTCATTCAAAATAATTCACAGTTCTCTGCCTCTCATCATAAGTACCTGCTTCTCATCTTTGCACTGCGGGATACATCACAGGCTAGAAAAACTTACTTTAGAAATAGGCTTTTAAAGAATTCCAAAGAGCAAGAACTGCATTTAAAGAAAAAGTAGAAATGAGAAGAATGTACTTAGCAGGGACACTGACCTAGAAGGAACTTCAACTTGAACCCCAAGTTGAAGCACAAAACAATTCTTCTCTTCTGAGGGTACAATAAAATCCCTGTACAGAAAGACTCAACTATTTGATGCTCCAGAAAGTGAAAAGTTCACAGGTTCCATGGTAGCAGCTTTAAAACTTTTGAGGTCCTCAAAATGATACTGTTCTTCTTAGAGGAAATCCAGGACAGGCTCTGCTTACACGGATAAAAGAAACAGAATGTAGGTGGAGTGGGTATTCTGTTGTAGGTTGAAGAAACAAAAGTAAATGGAGACATGCCCAGTTCCCATACACAAGGGTTTTCAGCTCTTGTAACCAAAGTTTCTTACTGCCAGATCTTGCTGCCAAGTGTTCTTCTCCCTCAACTTCAAAGATCCCCCCAAACCTGGGGGACCATACCGCTCAGGGCAACAGCTTCAAGGCACAGCAGTCGCTCTTGCTACTGAGCTCCTACTCCACATGTTTAACGCTTACCCTACTGCTGTAAAGGACAAGCAGCAGTGTCCCTTCAATGGGGCTCCTGTCACCTCTGCTGGGCCTGAAAACCAGCTGAACTCTTCCCCAAAATTTCAGCAGCCTGTGAAGTGCACAGATGGTGGTGTGGGAAGAGGGGTTGTTCGGCCTCGAGAAAAGAAGGCTCCAGGGACACCTTATTGTGGCCTTCCAGTACTTAAAAAGGGGTTTATCATAAAGATGGGGACAGACTTTTTAGCACAGCCTGTGCAATAGGACAAGGGGTGACGGTTTTAAACCAAAAGAGAGACTTAAGACTAGATAGAAGGAAGTAATTTTTTACGCTGATGATGGTAAGACACTGGCTCAGGTTAACCAGAAAGGTGGGAGATGCCCCATCCCTGAAAACCTTCCAGGTTAAGCTGGACTGGGCTCTGAGCAACCTGCTCTAGTTTCACAGGTTCCTGCTCACTACAGGGGAGTTTGAATAGATGTACTTTAAAGGTCCCTTTCAACCCAAGGATAGGTCTGGAGAAATCTCTCTGTTTCAATGTAGAGAAAAAAAGCATCAGAGACAATAAGGTTTTACCACTACTTACTACTAATAGCATTTTACTTGTAAACGGGAGCCTGAATAACTGGTCTAGAATCATCCATCCATAATGTACTGGAGCACCAGACAGGGCAGAGCAGGGACACACCATGTTCTTCTAAACTGCCACCAAGTATCATTTGTGCCCCTGCTCCACTAAAGGAGGGGTTGGAATTCACTCCTCTATTCTTTATGTTTATTGAAAGAGTGCTCTTGCCCCTGGACAACTTACAGAAACAGACTCATTACTGCCAGAAAGTAGGTCAGTGTCATTTAAAGCCAGTCTGAAACACATCTCCACAGAAACTTCTTAATCTTTAAAAGAACGCATCAAATATTTATTGGATAGCGCAAAACGTTTGAGAGCCTAACAGGGAAAGCTCTTATGTATACTGCATGAAATGGCTTTCCATGGCTCACTGAGCCACCAAGTATGAAAGGAGAGCAGCGTCTTGCATTTGGCGGATAAAACGCCGTAAAAAGTACTTATCAGCCTAGCAGATCACAGCACATGACTTTGCTATCTCGTCCTCCCCAGTGTTAGGCGATCATGAAGCTTTCTGCTTTCCACTGGTATCTCCTCTCAAGTCATAAATGACCCCGCTGCCACAGATTTTTCCATGTCAGATAGGCAGCTCAAACTTCAATATTCCCAATTAACAAACATTCAGCATTTCAAAATGTAAATACAATTCGCATCTCTGCAAGAGTAACTCTAAAGAAAGGATACAGCATTTGCATTCAGACTGGCTAATTCCTGCAAGATAACATTTCATAAACAAAATGCTTCACTGAACAGGGGAGATTTTCAGCTTTTACAAAGGAAAGTGAACTTTAAACAAATACAAATCAGTTGAGTGATTAACTTTTTAAAAAAAAACAACACACAAAGCACTTAAACTAATCTTTATGTATAACTAGTATCAGAAGAACAATCTTTACTGATTAAAGAACCAAATGATACTAAAGTCAAGCTGCTGAAAATTAAGGAGGGAGGTGCAAGGTGACCACAAGAAATCATTTAAGGTCAATAAGAGAGGAAAAAAACAACAAACAAACAAAAAAACCCACACATTTTCATAACCCAGTCAGCCTAAGACAGTGGCATCAGCACCCCAGGTTACATAAGGCAAGTTTAAATTGCGGGTAATGTTAACAGCTTAAGAAGTGAAGCAAAACACGCTTGCCTCTGCCCCCCCCACAAGCTTTGTCAACCCTAAATGTTATCTCAATTAGCCTAATTTTCTTAATTATACTTTGCAGCAACTTGATCTTTTATAGCACCACTTCAGCATTTTTTACAGCTTTGTTCCAGCACTGGAAGAAGCAGAGACACCTCTGCCAAAAGCCAAAGGGCACATGATACCTCTGAGGTTTGACTTGACTGTGTCTACGCAGCCTCTTGCTCCCATCTCTGCAGGGGAAAGTCTGTCTGCCTGCCACCCCACCCTCCAATTTCAGCCCCTTTCCCCCTGCTCTTCATCCTGCCCAGAAGTTCCATCCACATCAATTTCCATTCCTGCCCGGGAATCCACAAAGCCTACTGACTCTTGCAGGGAGCTGGTTGTTCCTCCAAAAGAGCAGGCACCACACAATGATGGGCACACTGTGTGTGGCAAAAGGGACACCAGTAGCCCACCTGCTTCTCCTGTTCCACACGCACACAGCTCACCCACTTTTGCAGCAAGTTAAGTTCACAAGAACTGCTGGTTTTAATCCAGAACTCAACTATGAGACTAGAGAGCGCTTTTGGCCCAGAAAACAAAGGTCAAGGTCTTTATCCTACATCTAGGGCTCAAGACAGATTGATTTACTCATTGGAAGTTCTTGAGGATTAACTGCCCCTACCTGGGTATTCTTACTTTTACAGAACTTGGCTCTTATTCTCCAAGAAAGCTTAGTCCAAAATATAACAAAAGAAGTGGCAGTGAAGGGGGAATGATGGGGAGGGAAGTCATAATTTTCTTAGACAACTTAATCTTCTCCATATTTTTTCACCTTGTTCAGTGAGAATTATTCAGTACTCAACATTTCTCACGAGAACTTCACAGAGTGAAAGAAAAAAAAAAAAAGGAAAAAACCACCCCCCCAAACCACTTTCATTCATCTGCACTGCAATAATTTTATGGCACTGTTCCTAAAGCATCCCATTAGTGATAGGTTTGGAGAAGATTAGAGAAGAAAGCTTGTATCCACTGAAGCAAGGTTTAATAGGCTCTTCAGTTAAAGCCAGTGCCTTCCCTTAAACAATGCACATCATTAGTAATAATTACCTGTAGCCATATAATCAAAATAGCTATCACAACTGACATAGGAAGTCCAGATGTCATCTTTGGCAGGAAAAATATTTCTATCAATTATTATAAAACTGACTCGAGAAGAGAAACAAACAATAAGAATATCACAGTGGAAGCCAGGGAGGAAAGCCACCATGATACACTGCAGAATTTCAACCCAACATTTAGAAATAAAATCAAAATAAGAACCCGATGCCTCAGAAGGGCACAGGCAGAATTTCCCAAGAGCGTTTGATGAGAAGACTAAAAGTGAACACTGCTTAAAAATATTATCATATGAAGCCTATCTGCAGAACAACATTCTGTAAGAAACAGCACCACGAGATCATTTCCTCCACTTTTTCAGTTTTATTGAAGTTTTTCACCCTTTACATGATCTCCAACAAGCCAACTAATGATGGTCCATGAGTTTCTATCAGATGTGGGCCATTTTATCTAGACTGGGCTTTTCCCAAGAAAGGTCAGACAGATTATCCTGGAGGTCCCTCCCAGCCTGGTATTCTATGCTTCTACATCCTTCATTTCAAGGGTTGCTGTCAATAGGAAGTTTAAGCTGTATTTCTAAATAACACCGCAATAGTTTACGTTTGAAAGAACTACCAGAGTAGCCAAAACTTGCCCCTATTAGCAGTCTTATGTTGTACCAAACACTCATACAGCGATCACAACTTCAATTCTTACTGAGCCATCCCATACCTCACTCCAAGGTCTTATGAAACAAGGGCCAAGAAGGTTCAGGAACAGCTGCACAGGAGAACACACACACGTCCACAGCTTCTGCTGAGCTGCCACTTCCCTGGGTTTTGATAAAAGGCAAGAGCCACTCTACCAAAAAGTAGTCTCAAATCAATTTTCAGCATTACAAAAACACTTCTTAGACAAGGAGCTTCCAGGGTTTGCACATTAGCCTACATGACTCCCTGCTATACCATCAGCACAGAACTTGAGCAAAAGTAGCAGAAGGAGGCAAGATTAAAAAAAAATAAAAAAATCATAATAGTAAGAATTAGCAGATGAATTAAAGAAAACAAGACAAATCACCAGCAGGCTTACACCACTCCTGCATCAACAGAACAGCCCAACTAAGAAGGGCAACCCCCTTTCCCCAATATCTGTGGAGCTGCTCCATAAGCAAAGCAGTATCAAGTTAAATATACATCTACATTCAAAAACCAAGAAAGAAACTTATCTCACCACAATAAGAAAACAGCAGGCAGCCATTAGCTCCTCATTCTCACTCATATCTGAGACAGGGAAGTAGTCAAATTACAATTATGCACTTATCTGAAGCAAACTCCTCACAAACATCACAATACAAGAAATGTCACAGATAAACACCTACATGCACTCAGCTCATATAAATACACTTAGTTTCCCAACTTTCCAAGGAAGTTTCAAAATTTGAAAGCCTGCTACAACATGGAAGTAGAAGTTAGATTTTTATTTTTTTTTCTTTTTGCTAATACTGATAAATGAGTTGATATGTCTCTAAAATTAAGTTCCTACACAAGGGTCAGATTTTCAATGCTGTTGCCTATACACTCCAGCATCCCCACTTATGGCAGAGCTTCTTGCTCCCAGAAACACAAATGGGTGGCTAGAAATAATCCTGAAGTAAACACAAAATTCTTCCCTCACAAGTATACTGTTGCTTAAATCTTAGGAGCTGTTTGTTATCTTTTAACACTTCCGTCGTCTTTGACTGTTAACCCAAAACTGATTAAAATGAAGTCACAAAAAGTAAACTCTCAAAGGCAGAGTTAGAGAAGTACTTCCACCTGCCCTGTCCTTGTTGGATTACTTGCTTCCCAGCAGCTATTTTCTTTACCGTAACCTGAAATGGTCAAAGCAGACGTATCAGGGCACATTTAAAATTCCTCTTCCAAAGCACAAGCTCACAAAGCCCTCCTTAACACAAAGTTACCTGAAATTCACTGAATAAAAATGTTATGAGACAACTTTAAGCTAGAAAGCAGGTAACTGAGTATCTACAGATCCTCTTGACAGACACAAATGCATCATTTTGTAGCAATGAATCACAGGTCTGAAATTACAAGACACATTATGCATAATCCCCCAGACAACATTGAGATGGATCAATTGACTCTTGTTCCAGCAAAACTGATCTTTCCTACTAAAAAGCAATTTAGAAGTCAAAGAGTTTTCTTAAACAGCAATAGACACACACCAGCAGAACCATGGCCATTCCTCAGAGGTACACTACATACCATTAGCAGTCACTAGCAGCCATTTCACAAATTGAACATCTCTTTAACACCTTCAAAAATACCCACAATTTTCAGTGATCTGTCACGCAGCAATTCAAGAACTAAACCAGCAAGATTTCCTTGTAACTCCGGTACCAGCAACACGATTACCCATCTTCATGCAAAGCCTCAGTTTTACACAAAGCTGTAGTACAGGGGCTGGATTAATCATTTCAATGCAATAAAAAGTCTGTGCCACAAGCACGTGTCATGTTGCTGTCATTACTAAATTTAAAGTGGTTTTACCCTTACCTGGATGGCTTTGGGAGCTCATTGCTAGGAACGTCTAGTTCTTTGGAGAAGGGATTCAAGACGGATCACACAAGTTAACAGCAGCTCTAAAGAGCTCCAATGCTTCACCAATACATAGAAATTGGAAGTGGGGATTAAATCATGGCCACCTTATAAAATCCAGGGCACAGTGACATGCTGAGCTGTGTCAGAAGTAATCCAATAGGGTGGCAGAGTATCTTCTAATGGCTTTCAGAAGGGGAACCTGCAATTAAAGAAAAAGATGCCTACGTTAGAGAATTCAGACTTACAACCATTTCAGTTAGACATTACATAACATTTATCCACATAAGAAAAGATTAAACTAGGATACTATTTTAGGCAGTACAGGATGCAAACAGAATAATTTTCAGAGTTACAGATGTAATTTTGATTAATAACCATAAAAAATGCAGACTAATATTCAGCATCATTCTTAAAAAGTTTAAAAAGCCACAACTCTTCAACTACACGTTCAAGTCTTAAATCCGAATTTGCTCATCCTCCAACAGTACCATATGAAGCCACTTTAGTCCAACAACTTCCATATTTTAAAAGCCATATGTACAAGTGGTAAGTGTACTTCTTGCATCTGTTCGCCCAAGTAGTCTGAAGAAAAATTCATCTGTGCCAAGAAGTGGTCTTGGAGCAATGGTCTTGGGCTCTGACCAAGTCTCCAGCACACTATCAAGAAGTAACTTCAAACTGACCCATGGCAGGGGGGAGGGGAGCAGGGGAAGAAATGGTAAAGGTGTTTTAGGCTGTATATTAAAGAAAGAAAAAGGAAAAAAAAAACCACACACACAAAACCACACAAACAAAAGCCCCCACAAACAACAAGTTAGCAATATAGTGTACCCCTGCCCTCCAGAATAAAAACAGAAAGCAGTTATATGATATTCTGCAGGTAGGCCTCATATGAAAATATTTTTAGATGGTATCAAAAGAAACCTCAGAAACCCCCACATATAGTATCTCCCATGCAATCAGCAATATTTACACCAGAAGAACCTGCTGTAGTAGGTCCCGAAGTTCAGTTTGGGGGGGCTCGGGGGGCTTTTTGCCATGATACTAAGTGGCATCCAGCATTTCTAAATAGCTATGTTTTACCAGCAGGTTATCTCAGGAAGGTTGCTCTTGTTTAATGTACATAGAGAGACCTGCCACTGCTATGTGCTGCCAGTTAGAGCTACTGCAACAGATTAAACCAAATTGTGTCCTTTATGTAAAGTATTTCACAACCACGGGTTGTTTCCCTTTGCACTGAAAAAATTCATCAGCAGATAACCTCTCCTGGATACAGAGGCTGATGTGTTAAGAGGCAGCCGGTACCTAGAGAAGCTCCTTGCTGCCCTGACAAGGCATTTCTGCCCTCACAGCTTGGCTGTCGAGAACATTTTATACCCAGCACTGCCTAATCCACTTCAGGCATGAAGTCAGCCTGCTGCCAGGAGCCAACCCATCTACATTAATCCAGCTGATTCTGCTCAAAGCAGAATGGGGAGCACTCACCCCAAACTGCTCCACCAGCAGATCTGAGGGTGTGGTGACCTCCAGCAAAGACACAGCAACACTCCTTGGGTGGGAGATGGTTGTGGTCGTAACCACTACTGCAGCTTGCACAATGAGCATCTGTTCAGAACTTATCTGTGCCATTACACTTCAAATATTCCTGTCTACTTTTGGAAGAGCTCTTATCATGAGCAGATATTTGTGTTCCTTTTCCATAAGGCAACAAAAGCAGGTCTAAGACTTAAATATCCCCACCATCATTTATGATGGGCCCAGCTTTGTATCGGTGCTTCCCTGGTTTGCAGAATAACGTCCAAGCAGACAACTCTCTGTTAAGCAAATTATAGAATCAAAAAATGGTTTGGGTTGGAAAGGACCCTGCCATGGGCAGGGACAACTCCAATCAGACCAGGTTGTTCCAGGCCCCATCCAGCCTGGTCTTAGACACATCCAGGGATGGAGCATCCACAGCTTCCCTGGGCAACCTGTGACAGTCTCTCACCACACTCACAGTGAAGAACTTCTTCCTAAAGAGGCCTTCCTTACTGTACTTCATTAAAAAAACCTCTTTAATTGGCTCTTTCACCCTATCCCAAGTGCCTCAGCACTATTACTCTCCAGGTTCCTCTGCCCTTCTTGCATTTTTAGAGGCCTGGAACGCTCTTTAATGTTACATGTCAAATTCAAGCAAAATATTACTTAAGTGTCATTTTTAAACCTTGAGGTCTCTGCCATTACAAATGTTCAAGATCTTACAGCTCCATTAATTCGCAAATGTTGTTGAAGAGAGTCTGGTCAGCTTAGACCAGGCATTACCAACACATCAACATGTTTTTTCCCAATAAAATCAGCTAATAATGTAATATTGTAAGCAATCTCAGATCTAGACTAGGATTTGGAATGGAGCTAACAGATTTAGTCTTTTTATAAGGGCCTGTTGAAACAGGACAAGAGGTAATGTCTCTAAGAGGAAGATTTAGGCTAGATAGAAGGAAGAAATTTTTGACACTGAGGGTGGTGAGAGACTGGCCCCACAGAATTGCCCAGCAAGATGATAGATGCTCCATCCCTAGAAATATTACAGGTGAGTTTGGATGGGGTTCTGAGCAACCTGCTCTAGTTGCAGATGTCCCTGTTCACTGCAGGGGGTTGGACTAGATGACCTTGAAAGGTCCCTCCCAATCCAAACCATTCTATGATTTCTTTCTACTCATTTTCACAGTGCAAGAATGAATCACAAACCACGGACAGTGAGATGATGTGTATGAATTTCCTGAAGAAACTGGAGTGAAACAGTAATAGCAAATCAATTTAACAGCAACACTAGTTTACCTATTCCCACTTCTTCCCCTAAAGGTCTATTTAAATTCAGTCAGGCATGAGACCCAAACTACTAAGCTTCTTAAATTAGGAGAAGCAAAACACTGCTTACCCATGTGCTTAGGATATTTGGAGGTCTTAAGATTTTCCAAGCAAGTTATCTCATTAAAAATATATATATAATAAAATAACAGAAAAAAATCCCCCACTACTTCTTTTATTTC